>VCMS01000266.1:0-75332 GCA_022539475.1 Gracilaria domingensis | reverse complement strand
GATCTTGCGTTTCGATTTGGCGAGCTCTTCCTCCTTGGCTTTTTTCTCCTGCTCTTCACGCTTCTTAATGAGCTCACCATGGGTAGCGTAAACCGCTGGCGCGCCTCTTTGGATTGTTGTGCGGTCGACCTGTTGCTCGGGATTCTTCCATATACTTTCTTTCGTCGGTGTATGGCGCAACAAAACGTCCGCGATTTGCGCCTGGTCCTGTTGCAGAATGTCACGAACGGAAACCATTTTGTAATACATACCCATCCGTTGGTGGACTATGGACATTACATCATTCCATTGTTTCTTGTCTGCAATACGTTGAGACTGTCGCACTGTATCAGAGGCAGAAGCGGATGTTCCTCCCCATTTGGCCTGAGCCCACGTGAGGAACCTAAAGTCCATGGGCCACATCCCAACCTTATCAAAGGCTTCTTGGACAATATTCTTCGTCAGAGCTCTATAACCTGCCGTGCCTAATTTGAATTTAATACCATATTCTCCAAAGTCAACGAATGCCTTCTTGTTCAGTAAGTCATACGTTGCGCGAACGGTCTCCTTGTAACGTTTGTTTATGGACTGGTCGCACGCCTGAAGAAAGTGCGAGGTGTTTGCGGGGCTGATGATGACTTCGATGTTTGCTGCCTTTGCCTTCTTCAACCACACATATCTGTAGTGCAAAACCGTGACGCGAACGGACAAAAACCAGCCGCATACGCGGAAGCACTCAAGGAGTTCAGCCTTGCTCCCTGTGAGAGGTGGCGCAGCGGAAGAGCCCTCCGATGGGGTCGACACGTGCCGGGCGTAACTCCGGGCGACCCGTTCCTGACTTACAGACGGAGGTCGGGGGGGAAAGACCAGCCACAGATGTGGAAGATCCGAGACAGCGGTGCGGGCAAATGTAGGGGCAAACGAAGGAAAAGAGCCGTGTATACAGACACAGGCCCTGTAATAGAAGGGAAAAGAAAAGGAGAAACAAAGCAAAAGAAATAATAACCTGATAACCGGGCGGAGAACAGCCGTAAGAACGGGAAAAACAAGAACAAAACAAGGTACCAAAATAAACGACAATGCCCGTATGTAAACGGTGGCTCCTCAGAGACGCGAGGCGGATAAGCACTGCCGTATTCGACACGGACGCTCTCCGAAGAGTCGCGGTCGCGTGCGGGCAATAGACTTAGAGCCGAACACTCGGTTGACTTTACTTCCCAGAAGGATGGCCAGTCGGCCGGCCCTTAAGTAGGGATCACTACAGTATCTAATCAAACAAATATCCCGGCACACATCCGGCCACAGCCACACACGTGTACCGTGCCCCGTCGGCTCAAAGGGGCAATCCGCAAAAGCGGCAATATCCACCACGTGGACACCTGATGTGCCCACAACCAGGCCAACAAATGAACATTCTCCCACCAAGGGCTATCCTATCCTCACCATCTGAGACACCATTCCGGCATACCGGCACATCTGCGATTAGCAGCACGAGCGAGGCCGGAGTTCCCGGGGTCATTGCACTACATCTCCCCCTCCTCAAGATTCGGGTACTAAGCCGAATCAAGCGGTCAATTCCTTGACAGAGGCCAAGAACAAGGCTTCCGAGAACTCGGTCACAGCGAGGGACATCAGCTCCCAATGCGTTGCGCGAGTCCATCTTCTCGACATGCGAGCATTCCGTGATGACGGCATTCCCTGCGAAATATAACAGCCGAATTCTTCAGGGACTTCCACTGAGTGGCGTCAAAGGAGCGACGTAGAAGCGTCTCTCCTCTGTGCGAGACAGCCTTCTCCCCACGGGAGCAAAGCCAAACGCGATTGAAAGCGGCACGAGCATTCCAGCGAAGACCGATATTATCGGAGAACACGATTCTAATAGCGTGCGGTTCGGTTCTGTTTGCGTGCGACCTCCGCCAAGTGCAGTACTTCAGTGTGACAAGAGCTTGGCTAGAGTCCCAGCCATCTGGCTTTCCGTACTGAACGGCTTGTCAGTTTTCCAGAGTGACCTGGCGCGATCAATTCAATTCCTGACCAGGCAGAGCAATCCCCTTCTCAAAAGGTGCATCCCCAGTAGGGTTAAACATTTCACATCATTCCCGCCACTGGCATGGTGGCAGCGCACAACCGTTCACCAACGGAAATACAACTTCAACTTCCCGTTCCGGGCTACCTCGCACACCACGAGTCACCAGTCTATGGCATGTCGACGCCAGATCCTTTATGATGAGGGCAGCCGCGGTGCGGAATTTTCAACAGACCGACAAAAATTCGGGAGGAGCTTCAGAGGTGCACCGTGCTTCCGTTAATAGCGGAATACCATTTCCCTAGACGGGGCTTTCATGTCAGCACATCCCGTAACGGACGGCTGACGCAACATCCCGTACGACATGGGTCAATCAGTACGCGTCCTGAATGACCAGGCTCCTAGGAAAAAATGTGCCATCCGCCATGCGGCAACTCTTCATCTTCTATCAGTGCTTCTCAGCGGCAGAGCTGCATCCACAATGTAACGTACTTCCAACGAGGGGATTTCCCTTCATTCGAGCTTCATCCGCTAGAGCGGCTAGTATCGTCGCCAAACTGGTGTTCATCACAACGCCGGAATATCCACGGAACAGTATACAGAATATCCCGAACGGACAGCTCCGTTACGTACGGCATGAAAGAAATAATACCGGCAAAGACGGCTCCCGAATATGTAGGGTTCACACTCGCTTCCGAGATATCCCAGACTTGGGCGCATCTTCATCGCTTCGTCCTCGAAGAGGTTCTTCTTTGACCGAAATTTCGGAAGCACTCCATGAAACAATGGCTAAATACCATATTCCATCTTAGACGGCTATCAACGAATATAATCTGAAATTATTCAGTAGCCCGAGTACGGGAAGGTAGAATGAACCGTCAACAGATGTCGGGTTGCTCAGTTATTGCCTCTGCAATATGAGGCCTAGCATCTTCCCGTGGAAGACGGGCCTTCAAAGTATACCATCCCAGCATTTTGAACATTGCTGGCTTGAAAACCTCACTTGTAGTGCACTCCAATGTTATTGGCTATGCCACATTACACGTGGATGGGTGCAACCAATTTTCATTGGCTCTTTTCACTGCCAAGTGGATTTGTGCACTATCCTCCGTTTGCACGGCCAGCCACGTGTGTGGTGCACAAATAAAATCTAACTTCCATCCATGAAGGGTTCTATTCTGGTTGCACCGGCCAATTCACACGTGTAGGCGTGCCACCTAAATCGATTCGGCTTCCACCCAAGATGGGCCAACTTCCGGTTGCACCGGCTAAAATACACGTGTGCATGTGCACGCAAAGTGCATCGTGCTGCTCCACGCGCCGTGGCAAGCACATTGCTGTGTCGACTTCAGCGCCGTGTTGCACGGATTGCGCAGTGCCTGCAACAGTGCAAGCTGCTGGGCCGCCACGAGCGGGTCTCAACGTGACACCCCGAATATTTCGGTGCTTTGCGACGCCGCACAGGGCGGACGGCCACCAAAATTGATCGCCAAGCATGGCTACTGTGCGAACCTTTCCGTCTTTGGTACGGCTTTCGACCTCTCCAAACCACTGGCATGAGACATTACCGTTCTTCACTCGGCTTGTGCTGAATTCACGGTACGTGCTTCGATACGTCTTCCGCGTATTATGCGGCATTCGGAGACCGCATTGCACCGTTTTTCATCGGCGATTCTACCGGCGCACCGGAGGAGCGCAAATGATAATTCCACAACACAGTGGCCACAACTGCGAACTAACGCGCCAACGTTTTCCCACTGTGGGCCTCCTGCGAACAGGTACGATAGCGAACAGCGCCACGAGGAGCGGACCAGCCAGCAGTCTGCGGTATCCAGCCAGGTTGGCAGATGCGCACGACCCAAAGGTTAGGGACCACACCGGGTAACCGGAATACATCAACAGCGCACCAATTCCTCGCGAAGAGGCGATATAATCCCCGCCTTAATAGGACGTTCCGACCAGAAAGCGGCGGTCAATGGCAACAATTACGCGACCAAGCGGCTATGAACCGAGAGATTCGGACGACTTTTTCTGTTTCCTACCGCACTGGGCGGTGTGCAACAAAAGTCCTGCGACATTATAACCCAAATTGGGACGCCGTCAAGGCTGTCGGACAAAATGACTTCGAGCTCCCATACGAGGGCATTGTTACCGTTGCTTCAACGGATGTTCAGATAATCGCGGTAAGTATCATTCCATCTTCATTGTGTATTGCACGGTATACACCGGCGAGCCGGAACCCAATATCCGCGAACATGAAGCGGCAATGAACCATACTCTAACATGAATATCTTCTCGGATTACGCGCTTCCTCTAAGGAGAGGCAACGTTTTTCACGACTCCGGAACTGAACCGGCTGCTCTGAGGAAGAGTCGAGTAGAGCTACAACCGTCCAACCCACGGCATTCACCGGCACTCCGGAAAACGACTACCACGAGTGCAATGCAGAATTACTGACCAACTGACATCTCCTCTTCTCACCCTCTGGTGCCAATCCTGCGTACAGGCACGATACCGTATAATGGATACCTCACAAAGAAGCGTGCTAGCCTCCGATATTCGGGGAAAGGATCGAACCGTGTCCCACTCAAGGGCTGTAAACCGTTCTCAACGGCAATTACACCACCATTATCAGACTCCAGCTTCTTCGAAGAAGACATTGCGGACCGTTCTGCGGACACATTCCCAAAATGAGGGGGACGACTAATAAGGCAAGCACATCTCCACTTCTCATTCGTGGCATGTTCCAACAAGCTTGGCACAACATATCCCTACAAGGGCGGATCGCTCACTACTGTGAGATCGAACTCTCTTCCCCCTCCTCAGTTGGAGCAACGGAGCTTGTAGAAACCACGCTAGAAGGTGGATGAAACCGTGTATAAACGTACGGATTAGACTTAGCAGTAGGAATAGAAATAGATGTAGACTTCACCGATAACTTTGGAACTTCCAATAAACCATCACACTTCTGGTGTCCCGTCGCTTCATGCGAATCCAAAACCATAACCATGTCAACCTTTTTAGGTTCTTCCCGTACAGAAACCGGACCATCCAAAACTTGGCATTGCGAGCGATAGTGTCTAGCCCAAGAAAAAGGGTAAACGCCGTCGGTAACGGGCGCAGCGCGGTACGTTCCAGAACATGGTCCGCGAAAATTGCGGTAGTCCACACAGAGCTGAAGCCCCATTTCCTTCTTGGGAACGACGACCACGGGCGTCAACGAAGATCCACAATCTTTGGATTCGAGCAAAGACCGTACGAACGGAATGAAACTCAAGTGTTGAGATCCACGTCCAATGTTGCCTATTAGGGATGACCACAAGGATTCCAGGAAGTGGATGAACGAGCCAGAACTCTGGGTGTCAGATACTGTGCCAGACGGCGGCTCTATTGTAGGAGAACATGATTCCAAACTTGAATCAACCAAACCATGATGCATTGATCTCCCATTGAAAAGGGCATTCAATGCTTCGTCTGCAGAAGCATCGCAAAGACCGAGCACATCAGAAACTTCCACGTTAGTGGCAAAAATAGCCTTCGGGTGCGGAAAGGTCTGGCCAATAACTTGGTTCTTCTGTAGGCACAGTGGAGATCGCGAGAAGTTAGCGACAAGAAACTGAAGTGGTTTGTCTTCTTCACACCATGCGACTCCATTAGCCAATGCAGCATCCTGCTTTCCGTACAACGACGGCATGTGCTCTAAAACCAAAAGCCCGCGTTGTGCGGTAGACACAGTAACCCAAGACTGGGATTCCGGTGGAATCACGGTAAAAGCTTCGACGCGTAATTTCGAAGACTTCCGACTCGGTCGGCTGTATTGCTGTGCCGGTGGCAATGGTGCCGGATTCTTTCTCGCCCGTTCCCACGGCTTACCAGCAAATGGAACGGAGATTCCGTCAGCCAAATTCACCCGAGAAAATCTCGGTCTAATCGCATGAACAAAGCGATCACAAAAGTCGCAGCCGAGAACAATCGGAGCAGCAAGCTTCTTGCACACAACAAAGTTGACCGTAACCACGGATAATCCAAGTCTAATAAGAATTGGCACAGTGCCCACAGTCTCAATTGGGGATTCATTTGCATCACAAATATCCTTCAGGGGACCATATCGGATGTACTGCAAACACTCCTGAGGGAGAAGTGAATCCAGAATACAGCTCGGAGCTGCTCCCGTATCAAGAACGGTCACATGACGAGCCATCAGATGATGGGAAAATCCGAGATCGGCGTAGACCTTGTAGCTCCGCTTCGACAGCATGAGTACACGTTCCGGATGTTTCGGATTAACTTTCCGTATCTACGGCCTCGTAAATTGTCCCACATCTGGGTTTGAATCCGATAAGGATAAAGAAACCTTCCTCGAAAGGATGGTTATAGGGGAGCGGGACTGGGAAGTCCCAGGTGTCAATGACCCCTGTTCATAGGGCACCTCTCCCGAATGGGAGGCTCCCAAGCTCAGTTTTTCTGAGTCAATGCCGTTTGAAACGGACGAGTTTTCTCCCGCAGAACGGGTTGTTCCACAGCAGTGGTGATGTTGTTGATGACCTGACGGACAGGAGGCGACCGAGAAACGGCAGGACTCGACGCCTCGAGAGGAGAGGATACTTCGAAATCGTCCTTCGCAAGAAGGTAAGAATTCAATGGCACACTCTCCTGTTCTTCCGGAGCCAACGATTCGAAACGCACGATGATCGTGTCCAAATCCCGAAGAGGGTGCATACAAAGAGATGTTGCGTGTCCTCTGCCATAACAATGGTGACAGATGACTGCATAACTCTGACGCAGATAATCCGTATTGAGCGGCAGTGCGGAATCCCACTCAGCAGAATTCCTGGGCAGAGTCATATCCCGAATGGGCTCCACCGTATGATACGGTACACAGTCAGCATCAACTGGCGATGTAGAAAAAGCCTTCGAAAAGGTGACCGATTTCTTCGGAACTAACGCTTCACAGAGCAACTCGTTAGATGAGAGATTCCCGCGCATGCGGCTGAGCTCACGACTCCAAGCTCCAATTGAGGAGTCAGACGAATATGTCCAATCCGATGAGGCGGTATCAAACTCTGAGGTCTCAGAGACATCTGAATCGAACTTTGTTCGCCGCGTGCAACCCTTCGAACCTGACGGGGGTCGATGTTTCCCACCGCTGGGCTCAGAATCCGAGTAGTCGGAAGAACGATTGTCCATCAAGATGGCATTCTCCAACGTACGCAAACGATGGTCAATATCAATCAACCTCGAGTTGTACCTTCTCAGAGGATTATCGCCAGAACGAACATATTCCAGAATGGAGTCCACTTCACAACGCAAATTGCGAACATCACCGCGAACATCCCTCTTGAGGGTTTCATCAACCTTTTCAATAAGGGCGTTCAAAGCCTCACGAATTGAGGACTGCATGAGCTGCAAAGAGCAAATATGAGCCTCCAACTCGGAGTAAAGGGCAAGGAACCCTCCAGAAGGGCAAGCTTTCGCCACGAGTGCGGCCGAAACTAGCCCAGAATCTGGGGGTACCGAAGGGAAAGGTCGGGTCTTTCTAAAGTCAGGGTCAAGTCCAACGTGATTGGAAGCATCCTCCTCGGATTGCGGTCGCGGAGGCACAGTGACAGTGCCATCAGCAGACCTCGGCAGAGAAAGATTCCGAACTTCATTCGGCGCCAATATAGACATCAGACCGACACTTCGGAAACGACGAACTCGACTTCGAGACTTCCTGAAAACCAAACCAGGCAAAAGCGACAAAGAAAAGAAACCTCTGAAGCGGACCCGCCGATCTTTCTAGGTCGGGAGACCACTTTGTAGTGCAAAACCGTGACGCGAACGGACAAAAACCAGCCGCATACGCGGAAGCACTCAAGGAGTTCAGCCTTGCTCCCTGTGAGGGGTGGCGCAGCGGAAGAGCCCTCCGATGGGGTCGACACGTGCCGGGCGTAAACTCCGGGCGACCCGTTCCTGACTTACAGACGGAGGTCGGGGGGGAAAGACCAGCCACAGATGTGGAAGATCCGAGACAGCGGTGCGGGCAAATGTAGGGGCAAACGAAGGAAAAGAGCCGTGTATACAGACACAGGCCCTGCAATAGAAGGGAAAAGAAAAGGAGAAACAAAGCAAAAGAAATAATAACCTGATAACCGGGCGGAGAACAGCCGTAAGAACGGGAAAAACAAGAACAAAACAAGGCACCAAAATAAACGACAATGCCCGTATGTAAACGGTGGCTCCTCAGAGACGCGAGGCGGATAAGCACTGCCGTATTCGACACGGACGCTCTCCGAAGAGTCGCGGTCGCGTGCGGGCGATAGACTTAGAGCCGAACACTCGGTTGACTTTACTTCCCAGAAGGATGGCCAGTCGGCCGGCCCTTAAGAAGGGATCACTACAGTATCTAATCAAACAAATATCCCGGCACACATCCGGCCACAGCCACACACGTGTACCGTGCCCCGTCGGCTCAAAGGGGCAATCCGCAAAAGCGGCAATATCCACCACGTGGACACCTGATGTGCCCACAACCAGGCCAACAAATAAACATTCTCCCACCAAGGGCTATCCTATCCTCACCATCTGAGACACCATTCCGGCATACCGGCACATCTGCGATTAGCAGCACGAGCGAGGCCGGAGTTCCCGGGGTCATTGCACTACAATATCCATTCCGCGATTTGTGGCCGTCTAACATGAGAAGGATTTTCTTCTTGTCCAGAACGTCCTTTGCGTGGCGCACTATGTGATCAATCACGAATGGGATTAGCTCCATTGTCATGGAGCCTTTTTCATTGCCAACCACGAAACTCTCTTCGGGCAGCCACTTTTCAATTGCCAGCCAATGCGGTACACCGCATTCATCTTTAAATATTTCTGGCGAAAGCGGATCGAACCAACGATTCATTTGGTTCGTACCTTGAAAGATGAAGAAGGGTAGCAATGTCCGCCCAGATGCCGACGCAATCACAACGGCAGTAAGGTGCTTCCCCTGCTTGTCACACTTCATTTTCATACCCCCGTGGTGGGTGGAAGCAGAAACGAAACCTTTTTCTGTCTCTGTTGCGTTTATACTTACCATTGTTTCATCCATGTTCCAAACGGTGTCGGGGTCATCCAAAATTCCGGGATTGGTCTTCTGGCAGAGCTTCAAGGCATTAACCAATGTCTTGACATGTTCAGGATTTTGCGCTGCAATCTTTGCCCCTTCTCTGCTCTCCATCTTTCTGAATGTGATATCGCGATGGCGTGCCCGAAAAGCCCTAACCCAGTCATCTGATGGTGTTCCGTTTGGGAATGTTTTGCGTCCGTCATGTGCGATCTCGGAGGCTATGGCCCTCAATGTTTCAGTGCCGCAAGAAAACCCATGGTCGGCTACTTCTTTGAATCTGTCGACAATCAGTCGTTCTTCGGCATAGGTGAGAACTGTTTTACCACCCACTTTTGGGTCATGGAGCGAGTCGTCATATTCTTGGTTTAGCTTTTTGGCTTCCATGACTTTTTGTTTCAGGCGGTGAATGGTGCCAATTGATAACTTGCTTAGACGGCAAATGGTTCTGATGGGCTTCTGATCTTTGATGAGCTCAATAGCGGTGTTTCTTTGTCCTCTAATTGCATCAATTCTGGATTCTCTGCGCTTGTTTTTCAAGCTTTGCCGTCTCATGGATGGCGTGACCATGGTGAGATTCCGCCTTACACACGGGGAGTGAAGTGAACGTCATAGTGCGCGTTGGTGTAGTATGCTTTACACAAACGGTTTCCGGCATTTTCGCGCGCTTTTAGTCTGAAATGAGCATGACACACTCCTTGAAGAAGGGTAAAGCGGTTTACGAGTATAGCGGTAAAGAATACAGCGTTTACTTGTAATAGAGGCCTGGTTTCGTCCATAGCTTTGACGCTTAGTTTATAGAAGGGGAGAGCATCGTTTGTAGGCTTTCTGAGGAGCTGTAAAGGCTACTACAGTTGATAACTGGCACATTGGAGTCTTTCGACTCTTGGTGTTCCACATTAGCCCATGTTCCACATTGCCCTGACCAGGAAGGTAGAAACAATGAAAAGCTTACCAAACTTTTGGGTATCTTCGCTTCTTTCTTCTTCTTTAGTATGGTCTGCAACTCCTTATTGCGAAGAAGCAGGAAAACTACGTTAACCCCATGCTCGAAAGGTGAGGAAAAATCCTCACCTTTTTTTCAGGGTGAGTTCGGGTGAATTGGTCCCATTTCACCCTGCGAGGGTGAAGTGGGACCAAAACAGGGTGAGCTCACCTGGCTTTGGGTGAGCTCACCCAAATCATCACCCGAGACCTTCGTCACTTTCACCAATGTGAAACTATATTGGTTCACCTCTCTCCTGTTTTGCCCATACCCTCCCCTCCGTTATCTTCTGCGTCGTCTTCCCCCCTACGCCGCTGTCTCCCTGCGTCAACATCTGCATTGCCTGCGCCGGTTTTCGTTCTTTAGTTCCGGCCATCTTCGTTTACTCTCTCTCCTTTGACTCCTCACGTTAACAGTTTCATTTCAAAAATCTTTCTCACAATTTGCACCTAGCCCCCCCTATTGTCCCCTTTAAACTGTTCTCAATCGCTTCGCAACCATCAAACAGGCTCTCTCCACACGCCTCTGTAGTTTTCTGTTTTTGTTTGCTTTGCAGCATGTTACAGCATCTCAGATTCCTCGAAGGTTCTTCACACCGGCTTGCGTCATCGAAAATGAGTACTATCTCTCGCACCCCACAGTTGCCGTGCTATCTAGATTTTGCTCTCGCCGCTATTGTTCACTCTTTTGACTTCATAGTAAATCTGTTTCTAATTCTCGTATAACATACAATCTTTACGCGTTTCGTTCTTGGAGCTCTTGTAGCGCTTCTTGCGGTATTTGTGCGCGGACCAGGACTCGAGTGGCATGCCACTTTTCCCAACAGTTTGAACAAACAGCCTGCCTACACACAGAACACGACTGTCTCTGTCGTGCTCCTCCTTTCTTTCGTAGAACTTTACCGCCTTTATGTATGGTGTGACTGTAGGAACAAAGAGAACAGTATGAATCCTTCCATTTTACCCTTTCGTGTAGATCAAGGCGGGTCATTCTTCGCTTTCTGTCTTCACCTCTGTTGTACATCGCAACAACATTACGCTTGTACAGTGGCTCGAATGTTCCTTCAGTGTTACCAGATCTAACTCGATTGGAGCTCGCGCACGTTCCACCCTGCGAACTCAACCTGTACGCCATCTGACGATATTCCTTCGCAAGTTGCCTCGCGTAGTCGGCAAATGACGCACACACTGATACATCGTGGCGAAGTTCTCTGTACCCCTTACCTTCCTTTCTGCCATCAAACGAAGCAGGTAGTTTTCCTCTTCCTTTCGCTAGAGAAAGACGATGCACAATAGCTGCATTGTTAACCTGTGCGCAGAGAAGTCGTCCAATGATGCTCACGATAGGGTTCTCAGAAGAATTAGTTCGACAGAGAGTAGTCATTGCTCTACTAAACTCATCGACTCCCCCTTTCACATAGTTCCAATACACGAAGGCTGTCGGTCGAATCATTCGTGCCGGAGGCAAAGGGCCCATTTTGTAGACAAGCTGCCGATATGCATGGCTCAAGCTGTAGTAGCCAGCGTAAGAATGGAGATCTGCGGCTTGAGAGGATTTCAGCAAAGAATCGTACTCCACAGGAATGTTCATAGAGTCCTTCCCGACCCATTTAAACGCTGATTCTTGAACTGCGGTCAACATCATACAGTATGCTCTCTTAATGTTTTCTGAGAAGCGTAGCATAATTGCGTATATGATCCTTCCCGTCCCACAATTGCTACCCATAGACACAACAAATAGAACGTTCGATACACCCAAGGAGATGCAGTGGTGCAAACACTGCAATCGGTATGGCGATGTTGGTACCATTGAATGAAAAAGATGGAGCGAGCTCTCACTGGCACCAATGTTGCCAATCGAACTGAGCGCTGAGTACTTATCTCTAATTTTGTTAGCTTCTTCAATTGTCCTCACGCTGGTCATCGTTTTGACCTCCACACTCCAAACAGTATGCTGCTTTGCATCGTTCTCCAGGACAAGGACAGCATCAGGGCTGTCAGACACCATGCGCTCCGTTGTTGGAGAAATAAGTCCAACTTTGCGAATATATTGGAGACTGTATTTCTCCGGACTTAGTGATCGACCTTCTGTGCCGTATAGGTGTCCATCGATAACTTCATATTTGTCAAAGAATGCGGGTAGCGCGTTCAACACTTGTTGCTCGTTAAAATTACCTTCCTTCATCCCGGGAGTGCTTACGAGCGGTTTCATTACCCAATTGTTTAGCGAAACCTTGTACATGTTTTGCAGAAAGCTTTTATTCAGTAGTTCTTCTCTCTGTTCCTCGGTAATGGTAGCAGCTGGCATGGGACCCAAAGTAGTTCGACCATGGGTGACATCGTCTCTAAGTCTCAAAAGACGTTCAATGAGCTGGGATTTGCGCAATGCTTGAGATTGTCGATGGCCAACTGCCTGTAATGCCGCAAGAATCTCATTCTTGTTTGTATAATTGATGGTCTCAACATCCGCAGTAAGAACCAAAGAGAGCGCTTCATTTGCGTTTTCATGACGTGGAGAAGTAGTTTTGTTCATGTTAAGTACTCTGAATATTCTGTTGCAGCTGTCCGTCAGTATTTGCTTTGTTTCCTCTTTGCTTGTGGGATATGATACAGTGTGGCGTCTGACAAACGTTCCCTTCAGGATCAATGCCATCGCTTCCATCTTATCATTATGATCAATCGATAACTGTTTTATGAAACCATACGTCGTACGCGAAGTAAATTGAAACGCTCGTGCTAGAAACCATCCTGGGTCTTCAGATTGAAGTAGAGTAATTTGACGCACGTGTGAGAGTGCCTGATCGCACTTGACTTGAGGAAGAAATACGCCGATACTGTCTTCGTGATGGTGCTTCTCATTCTGTCTGTGACTTCTTGATCTATCAAATATGACCTGAAACCTGCCCTTCTCCATTGCGATTCTGAAGTTCTTATATCCCGTCTTTGGTATCAATGTGAACTTGGTGGCCTTGAACATTCGTTCGTTGTTGTGGTATATGGCCGCGATACGCGCACTGAAACTTTCTCTATATACAGCCGCTTCAACCCACCGCCCCGAAGGTGTTTTTGGTTTTCTACGCGCGCTATATATAGCCCTACATCCTTTCTCAGTGACGACCATGCCCTTGTGCCGTTTACGAATAGCACCATCTCCAAAGACAAACGGGTAGTCAAGACTACGTTTGTGAGTCCCGATTCCGGTGGCTCCTAGACGATCATTGATGTAGTCAATCGTCTCTCTGCCATTGTAGCCTCTGTCTGATGCGAATATTGAGTCGGTCATAGGACGCACTGGTCCAGCGGTTGGTACGCCTTGAACAAGTCTGATTATTCTTTCCCAAACATCAGTGATAGTTTCCCTTGGCCTTGAATAATGACTGGCAAGAAAGAAGGGATTTAACGCAGAACACAGCGCATTATTCACAGGCCCCATTGCCTTTTGAGGATTGTTGATATGGCTCAAAGTGGTTAGTTCAGCAACGGCTCTTGATCTCAGCCTCTGATGGTCATCGTCAAGGGAAAATATTGTTACCCCAGGAACAAACAAGTACATTCTATTGATAGCAGCCAGTTCGTCCTCCAATTCAGTTATAAGGGCATTAGCCCTGGTTGGAAAATTCGACCAACCGCTCCCGGAACGTTCTACTCTGCTCCTTCTGGAAGGAGTGCAGGAAAGGGCAGACCAAATTTCTGAGTACCTTTTGTACGAGATCCCCATCTGAAAGAAGAACTCTTGGTTTTGTTTCGAGGTTATGGTACCAACTGAGCATGAATACGACGCCGCGAGCACGTGCAAGATTATAACTCCTTTCATTTCAAAGTGGTTTGTTGGAATCTCACCACGAGCTAGAAGGACTCTGTTTGCGTTTTCGGTCAGTTTCGACAATACGTATTCAGGTAGAAAAACATTGAACACTGACAGTCGAGAAAGGTTGGTGCCTGTTACTACTTCCGTACCCCGTCGTTGATCTTGAACTTCACGAACTACATTGTGCAGTATTTGATTTGCTTCCGACACAAAGCGCCTTCCCAACTCAGAATTAATATTGTCAATATCAATACTGAGCTTCTGAAACGGCGATCCATAATCCCATTCTGCCAATCCTCCTTCCCTATCTTTCTGTTCTCGTTGTAACGCAGTATGCATTCCATACAATTTGTTCTCTTCGCTCTCTGTGGAATCATCGTTGCTTTCCAGAATATTCTCTACCCCATCGACAAAAAGAGAAGACCATACATCTTCAACGGCTATACTTTGTGCCTCATCTATGTTTGAAATCCACTGAGAACCCTGGCCCGTGCACTCTCCCAGATTGTGGTCCTCGAAAAGGTCCCTCACTTCGCCATCCGAAATCCAGAGTTCGCAGTCACTCAAGTTGCTCGACGATTGTTCACTGTGCGACTGATTACTGCCTGAACCATTGTCAATGGTTTCACTACCGATATCCGAAGGCCTGTACGAAGAATCACTTTCATCTCTTGGTCTATTACTGCCATTTTGTTCCATATCCGTGTCTGATGGATTTGTCGTATGTTTGCTGGGGCTTTTGGGATTGGCTTCCATGCGATTAGCTCGGGAAGGATCGTTCTCGTCTCCATAATACTCCATTATACTGTCATCCTGAGATAACAATTTTGCTTCAATTTGGTTACTTCGCAGTGCGCATTTTCTACCAATCTCGTTCATGACAAGCTGCCTGTGTCAAAAAGAATGGTTGTTAAACAATTGAACACGGGTCAATCGGTGGGTAATGATGGTAAGAGAGATAAAAGGCGACAACGACCTACAGAGAACGGATAAATGTGTACCCGTTTATGATATTGGCAGTCCTAGCTTTGCGGGAGGAGAGGGACCAAGAGGTTTCGCTGTTATTACGAGACGAATAAAGGAGGCAATCAAAGCGATTTATAATAGCGTGACAGGAAATCTTTCAAGCCCTGGTATTCAGAGCTTTGAAGATAAGAACGGGCAGTGTCGGTAGTGGCGGAAAAAGAGGCTTGCCAAACGTACCATCTGCTCTGGACCGCAAAAAGAGCAGGAAGAAGAGAAGGTCCCACGACGCAAGGAGGAATACACTGGTGGGAAAGCGCAGAAAGAGGCAAACGGAAGGCAGCTTGAGAGGGCCGGTAGTACTTCCAAATTGGTTCGCCACAGTTAAGTGCAAAGGACGAGCCTTATCTCGGAGAGCAGCCAGTACGTGCATCCGACAATGGAAAGTCGAAAGCAGAACTACTAGTTCCAGGTGTTTTTTTGACGAAAAAGTTTAGCAGCGCAAGGAAGAGCTAAGAATGGGTTGATAGCGGATGGTTGAACGAAGAAACATCGAAGGCGTGCCCCACAGTTTGTGTAACAAACGGACCGAAACAGAGGGTTACGGAGTATAAAACGATGAGTGCTGTTGGTGATTAGCAAGAGAAAGCGATGAAACTAAGCAGCGGTGGCACCGTGATAGGCTAGTGGTGGGCAGTATGCGTGGCGAGAGCACTGAAGAAAGGCAGACGTTGAAACACCGCCAAGGCATGAAGCGTGTATGAAGAGCGAAGGGCAAACGGAGACGGCGACGTTGACAAAAAGCTTCAACGAAACGGTAGCGTCGACCAAGAGTGCGGGTGAGGATTTGGGTGAGTTCACCCAAAAGTAGGTGAGCTCACCTTACACGGGTCCCACCTCACCCTGGCTGGGTGAAATGGGACCAGCTCACCCAAATTCACCCAGGGAAAAAGGTGAGGATTTTTCCTCACCTTACAAGCATGGGGTTAAACTAGATGTAATTTTCTCTCCTTAAGAAGGCCAAAAATTTCGACGGGTATTGCTTAATCAGGTCTAACAGAGGTTTGTCTTCTCGCTCTTTTGAGTTAGGGAGCGTGTCCCGCCGAGATACGTTTGTGAGTGGGCCTCGAAGAAGAACGTGTTCTACATTCTTTTTGACGTGCGCACCACAATCACACTTCAACAGGCGTTGGTCTAAATAAGACGCCACCGGATGGAGTCCGGGAACGTGTTTTGTGCAGAGTTGCGCTAACAGAACTTCAGATCTTCGTGCTTCACGTTGATCCGTGATAATGTCCATACATTCGCCAGCGATTGTTTTGCTCCTTGATTTGAGTCGCAGAATAGCCCTTACGTCTGCATAGTCCATTGGGATATCTGCTTGGAGGCGAAGAGGTATGCGCAAACCACTCTTGGCAAGGTTGTCGACTTGGTCGTTCTGCTCTACCCCACAGTGGCTTGGAGTCCAAAAAAGGTACACAGTGCAGTGAGAACTCAGCTTATCTAGCTTTGCAGCAAGATTTTGCAGAGTGCTGCATTGCTTCCGAAGATTTCCTTGTAATCCATCGAGAACAGAGAGAGGGTCAACAAAAAAACGAACAACACCAGCAACACGGTTACAAAGCTTGTCGATAGAGGCCACGAGTGCACGGAGTTCTGCCGTATAAGAGACCACATTAATTCCAGCGGGTACAACCCCGGTTTCGGGAATTGGGTTGTTTTTCCAGTAGATTGTAAAGGCTCCGGCTGCAACCGGGGATTTCTTAAGGAAGTGGATTGGGTGTGAATGTCCTTGCCGATCTGTTACAATCGTTTTTTGTGCGTTGATGTCGTACGCATACTCGGAGTCATCATCGTAATGGATCCACAAAGCAAGTTGGTGGTTACAGGACTTGATGAATTCTTGTACGCATGTTTGATGTACATCAGAAGAAGAGGTTTTGTGGACAATTCCTGCAAACCATCCATCGTTCCAATCTACGGCTGCCCTACATTCCCACTCAGCATCCTCGCCTTTAAAACTACCAACTGATCCGTCACACCATACATCACAGTCTCCTGCTGGAAGTCGTTTGAGGAGATTCGTGACCGCCTCACGTTGCTTTACGATGTCGTCTTCTTTCGAGCAGTCGGCGGCATCGAAATTTACTGACGTGAGGCGGAGAACCCCTACTTTTTCCGGCAGAGCTTCTCTGTGCTTGACCTGCAGTATCCCAGTCTCGGCTAGATGTGACTCTGCTAGCCGCTTCATAGTCGAATGCGTTAGTCTGATACGAGGAGAACCAGTTCGTTTAGTTCCTTTTGCAAGGGTGTTTCGCTTTCCTGTCTCATCGTACGCTCATACAGCGCTGCGGCTTTTGCTTTAGATATAATTTCCATGGGCGGCATCTGAACCAATTCGCGCATTGTGTTCACTGGTGTTGACGAAACGCAGCCCGTTTGCATACGGAGCGCCTCGTTTCTCACCACTTCGAGCGCTTTGACTGCCGTAACTGATGCGTTTGGGATAATTGAACCAGCGGCATAAGCGGCTATCGGTTCCGCCAATCCTTTACGCACAGTGTCCATCGTGTTCCAGTCGCGGCCCCACGATTTTTTCGTGAGACGTCGCATGAGGGTGTTACGGTGTTTGTAACGTGCTTTCACCAGATTGAGGTGAGCATTGAAGTTCAGCTTCATGTCTAAAAGCACTCCAAGAAACCGACCGCATTCGCTCGGCAAAACAGTGTTATTTGCCACAACGACGGCGTATGCTTCCTTGTTCGTCCTCCAGTCGGAGTTGGTGAATGGGATCACTACAGTCTTTGAAGGGTTCAGCAGAATGTCGTTTTTGCCGCAATAGTCGTTCAGTGCATCAAGTGCGCGTTGTCGCTTTTGCTGCATGCGTTGTGTGCTTGTATCCGTCGCCCAAAAGGCAGTGTCATCTGCAAATAGGCTTGTCTGTACTTCTTCTCCTGCTTCCCTGATTGCTGCGGGGAGGTCGGAGAGGAACGCAGTCCAGAGCGCAGGGGAGAGAGTTCCCCCTTGTGGGAGGCCATCTTCGCTTCAAGGTTCTCAGTTTTCGTCACTGCCGTGGCAGTTTCTTCTTCTTCGCGGACCAAGTGTATATCCCAAAGACGAGCATTCACGCGCAGAGAGACAATGGCTTCAAGAAATAGAGCTAGGCTCATCCTTTGATTTCGCAGAATGTTTTCTGCCACATACCTTGAACCAAGAACAGAAATTTATCTCGATGTGGGATCTTCATCTTGGAGATCAAGGTTCAACAAGTGCATGTCGGCCGGGTTGGCGTTTTGCAATATGCATCTCCATTGCAGAGCTGTGCACAATACGCATTGTAATATACAGTCGCAATACAATCCTTTATTGTATTGCGCCCTGGTCCTGAGATGGTCTACAGAGATCCCGTCGCTTCAGAGAGTACTATTGCATTCGTTGACGAGCATTTTTGATCTGACGATAAACTTAAAGGTCTCAGAGGAAAGCGAATCGTCACACATCCAATCTGCGGCTACGTTTGCTTGACCACCACCGCTAATGCTCAATCGTGATCGCAATAGCGTCTTTAGTGAACTCCCAACTAAGATTTGCATTTTGCCTAGGTCGAAGTAGAGCATTCGTTAGAGAAAATTCTCTCTGTCAAGAAGGCCAGCAAAACTCTTCCTTCATTAAAAGCGCGTGTAGTAATTGAATACCGATGTCCAAAAACCAAGAGCTTCTGATCTCGAAAGAAGCCTGCAACACAATTTGTGTTGATTCCTGGATCCTATACGCTTTCGCCCAGATACTGTACAAGGGTAGAGAAAACTCTGAGAAGACGAGAGTACAAGTGACAGCGGCCGGATGCAACCAAATCATCCATTTGCACATTCGGATTGCACAACGCATGTTGTTCAATCTTGTGCGAATTGCATGAGGGCGCCGTTATCCAGAATTTGTATGATGCCAAAGCTCCAGACATAGTTTCAAGCTTTGCGAAGACTGGCAGTTTTCATCCTCGTGTAAAGAATGCGGCTTTTTGTATCCCGACAAGGATACCAACACATTGGAACAAGATGAAGCGCACCAAACGTAAAAAGCGATGGTAGGTTAACTTGGTAGCTCTGTATTTGTAGTGTTGATGCCCTTGTTAAAAAGGGCAGGACACTATGTGGAGCGATTATTGAAAAGTTGAGCACGTAGGGAGCATAAAGATATCGTATCCCTTCCCTCTCATACTCACAGTCCCACCCATACACATCACCTCTGCCATGTGTTGCTGCATTGTTTTTGTTTCTATCGAAGCTGAACAATCCACACTGCGAGTGGTGGGACGACCTCACAAGACAATTAGATCGTCCCCACATCGACAGTGAGCCCAAAGAAAGGTTCCAAAATTGTGTCGAACATCAAACTTCGGAGAGCTTCCACAGTTAGCATGTTTTGCAAACACTTGCTCAAGTCGTTCCTTCACAATATCGGTAGTGAGATTATCACATGTGCCACCGTCTATTCGGACTCCGCAGCGACAGAAAACGACCCCTTCCCTGACATGAAGCTTCCCTCGTTCGCAGACAGGACAGAGCACCTGGGCTGCATCAGCCGCATCGTTTTGCTCATGAAACGCGAAGAGTTCCGTATCGAATTCCGCTTGCTCTCTTCCAAGCCGCTCAAAGTCTTGTATCATCTTCTCTTCAGCCTCTATGAGGTTTCTTTCAGCTTCTCTCCGCTCGGCGTCCATCGCAGCTTCCAAGTCCGCGATAAGCGCCTCCAAGTCATCCTCCGACAGAAATTCCTCTTGAGGCCTTAAGCGCGCTACTTCCTCCTCAATGATGCGCATTCGACCCTTGCGACGATTGCGCAGCTCGTTTTCTCGGTCACACTTGATTCGGTGCAGACATTGTTTCAAGAGGCGTTGTCGCCATTCCTCGGGCGGTGCCATGGTTCGCTTCCATTTGTATGGACGCCTTGCGCGCTCTGGACTTTCCATATCGCTGCTTTTGGTTAATAGCTTTTGGTTATTAGGTGCAGGAGCTGAGGGAGAGAAAGTGGAGACGAGTAAGACTGGGCTTGGACCCGGAGATATGGCGCTGTAGGGGAGGGAAGCACTGCTGTTTGCGTTCGAACTGTTTCCCGCGAAAGGCTTTGCACGCCGTGTTTTGCACAGCGATGAACGGGGCACCGCGGCAACGGGGATAGTTCTGTAGTATCCTTAGGATACTCCATGGCCCAAGCCACATGTGATTTTAATGGGCGCATCTGTTGTAATGAAGTTTGCACGTGTACAAGCCTATCTCCTTGGACCTATCGGTCTGACAATTGCTCTCCCTCCTTTTCATTTAAAGCTTACGGAAGTGTGGAGGATTACCTTCAGCCGTGTAACAACATCGGAACATGTAATGGAGCCAGAGCCGTCACATATATCGGGCAGACTATCAGGAAAGAATATCCTGGTTGGGGTGAGCGGTTCCGTAGCAGCCATTCGAGTTCCTCTGCTTGTAGACCTACTGCTCGCCGAGGGGGCATCTGTGAAAGTCATCACCACCAAGCATGGTTCAGCTTTCGTTCAAGCCGAACGACCGTTGTCACGTGCTGTAACCTGGCTCAAAGACGACGACGAATGGCGCAAGTGGCGGAAGCTATCCGATCCTGTGCTGCACATTGAGCTCAGAAAATGGGCACACATTTTTCTCGTCGCCCCACTCTCGGCAAATACTTTGGCTAAGCTCACACACGGCATTTGTGACAATCTTCTAACATGTGTCGCAAGAGCATGGCCAGTGACAGAGCGAGCTACTATGCCTTTCTTCGTAGCTCCAGCAATGAATACTGGTATGTGGGATCATCCGATAACATCTATACAATTGAAGAGTATCCGTGCTTTCGGTTTGCAAGTTATTGAACCGATTCGAAAAAAGCTGGCCTGCGGAGACACGGGAAACGGAGCAATGGCAGAGCCGGAAGCTATTGTTAGAGAAATCCTCGGCAAAATGTCGTAGCGATAGCGTAATTGAATGACGAAGTTGAATTATCAGGTGGGTCGCTGTGGAGCATTTTGGAAGTCTGCAGTGGTGTACGAGTAGTGCGCCGTTGAGTTTGCGCTCTCTGCTCGTATGATTCCAGTTAGTAACTGAGCAACGCATGAGGAGGCTCTGTGCCTGGGGATAGAACTTTTGATCTTATGGAGAGTCAGCTAACCATCAAGTTCGAAACATGTAGGCCTGGGAGACAGAGATATGAACTGCTTGGAGGTCGCAATGTGGAGTACTTTTGCTGGAGTCTGAGAAAGAGAGAAGTAAGAAGAGAAAGTTCACCACGAAAGCAAATCTGATGTCCAGGCTTGACCGAAAGGGATCTATCAAGAGCATCCACAATCAGGATTCGCAAAGCAAGGAGCGATTCCGGTTCCAGTAACAGGTCTCATAATGTGCCACATTATCTTCGGCAGTGCCATGTTATCGATCAATACTATCGGCTGCACCTGTCCTTCTAATTCCCGGTTATATAGATCCACGATGATGTTAGGCAACCTCTATCGATAAATGTTTTTATCGTAGATCTATAACGATACACCTGAGTTTGACACCTCAGAGCGAATTTGAGTCTCTATTTCGCTCTTGCGTAGCTTACTGCGGAGCCGATGAAAATTGTTTTACGAATGCATGCATCTGTGGAAAAGTCAAGAGGGGCAAGAAAAAACTTCAGCGGAATGCGGACCAAATCGGGCATGACGTCAGGCGCTTTGACAGGATCGTGTTGGTGGGAGCCCTTATTTCTTGCTATGACACCAGGGATAGAAAAACAAGCGTAAATGCGCAACACAGAAAATGGAGGCCCAGTGTTTGTGAAGGTTATCCTTCTATCCACCCGATGGTGTCCTTATTGCTGCAGGGTAAATGCACCATTGCTCATCGCATCGTGCGTAGGTCCACAATCTGGGTTTCGAGAGTGGAATTCATGAGAATGGCTAGTCCGTTGTCAGGACTCTAAGACGGACGAGTGTGTGTACTTCTACCGTCAATTCGGGTACGGCTCATGAACAAAACTCTATCTTATCTCCGACTACTCACCTTGTACAGTATTCTGTCCCCATTCAATAACTGCATCCGGTAACAATGGCTCGCCTTTTCCGAGTGCCTGCCACCCTTTTCCTTACTCTCCTCACTCTAGCAGCTTTGTTTGCTCCCCTTCATGCTATGAATGTTGAGCTGGAACCATCTGCCGAGGAAGAGCTTCCCGAAGTGTCTCCTGAACTGGACATGGAAAGCAAGTATCGAAACCTGCAAGCAATTGTCAGGGCACTTGACCGCCTAGTCAGAAGGGTGGTGCGTGCCGCTGAAATGGTGAAAGAAGAGGACGTCATGGTGAGCCCTGAAGCGTCTGCTGAATTTCTAGATGAATTGGAGATGTAGAATGCCTCTCATTTTCCTCAGGATGATGCAGCTAAGAAGTCTCGGACAAATTGCTTCATCCGCATACCGCTCGTTTCCATGATTCGACTTAGTTGTTCTGGATTGGGGATGACATGAAGAAAGGGTAGTATCATCTTAAGGAAGGCTTTCGAAATCAGTTGCCGATATGCTTCGGTTGATGGCTTGCAATAAAGCACCAGGTTACGAGGTCATTTATCTTCTCTTTCACAGTTCATTATACAACATCATACTGAAATTTGGGTTGTACACTACGTTGACATAATAAAAATGTACGAAGGTAGTAAGTTAGCTCGCTGTTATTTAGTAACACGCTGCTCCACTCATCTCAGGCCTCAACACCGTCAACTCTGACGCTATAGATGAAGAAAAGCAAACGAACTGCGAAAATATACGCCTCAGAACGTTATTCCTACTGCACGTGAGAGCAGAGGTCCGAGAGATCAGCAACGGATGTTGCGTACGAAGGCAGAGCATTATAAACTGTGTCGGGTGCCTTTGTAGACAAAACGCTTGCCTTCTTCAAAAGCTGGGTGCAATTCAAGCGTGGTATCGACAGAAACAATGCCACAACATCTGCGTACTTCCGATAGACTAACCTTCAAGAGGTGGAAGAATAATCTTGCCATCGACAAAGGTGACGAACGATATCAACTCCCCTCATGCTCGAGCAGCCAATGTTGGAAAGCCTGACTTGCTCTCGTCGTCTTTCGTCTTCATTCAGCTTTGCAAAGACAACCTGGTTCCCGCGTAGCGTCATAACACGATACGCGTTCCGCTCATCTATGAATACTTCACCAAGCTGGAGCCCACCCACGCCATAATGTTCCACAAGATCAAGAACTTGTTTTCTAACATCTTCAGAAACTTCCTCTGTAGTTGTGGATGAAGGACTCAAGACCGGATAATCGGTACCTTGCAAACCGTAACCACACGGTAACAATCTTTCCGCGCTTGCCATCCGAGGGCATTTAAAGCGGGGTGCAGGTGGCTTGCTTGCGGTGATGTTGGGGTTCACTTTACGCAGTGGAATTCGCAAAGGGTGTGCTTCGGTCGTAAGTACATATCTACCACTTCGTAGCCAATGGTCATCTCCGCGGAAGATTAAGTAGAGGTACTTGAAGGTTTCGCTCATAAGAAAACTGTCCATCAAATCGTAAAGTTGGCCGGTAGTGACATCATGAACTTGAGCAAAGCCGCACTTGACGCGCGTTTTTTGTTCAATGCTATGCAGCATAGTTGCGGCAAGGGCAACCCAAGTAGGATCCTTGGTAGCCCAATGCAAGTAGAATATACTCTCTATCATTTCCGGTCTCAGCGGATAATTGATCTGTCCTCCAGTGACCATGTTATGTTGAACATCATAGCCTTCAGGTAGACATCCATACTTTCTCCAAACGCTGTAATGAGCGCGAACAGTCTCGATCGCGTGGGGAATATGGCCTTGCAAAACTTGAAAACCAGGATAGAATGCGGACAGGGAGGACTGAGAGGTAGATACAGTCTGGCCAGTCCACATATCCACATTCAAAAACCAGTGATTCTTTCGAACGTACTTATTGACGGAGTTGTAGCTGTTGTTATGCATCTCCAAGAGCCTTGGATCGCCGAACAAGACATAACCCTTGAGCATATACTCATAGAAGGAGTCAATGAGTCCACCCACACCCGAATCCGTGGCGACCCATTCGCCGTTGATGATATTAATGTGGTTGCCAACCAAGCCGGTCCACGCGGCGCGTTGATGGAGGGCGTGCATGCTTGCAAATGCGACGTCGTAATAATAGGGTGTTTCCGTGTATCGAGACAGGGTGCCAAACTCCAGCAAGAGCGAGCCTGCGGCAGCGGTGCTCGCATATTGAGATTCGTTGACACGAACGCCGTTTTGCAGGTGAATGGAGCCATAAGGAATGCGTGTTGGGGTGTTAAACGCCGGCAACAAACGGTCAGCTAGCTGAACGGCAAGGTAAAGCAGCGAGTCATCATAAGAAGGCCACAACAGGTGGGTAACGAACGCCGCTTGTTCAACTGGCTCGGTTAGCAGGCCATGTGCCGATAACAAACCGCCCAGCACGCGAATGGTGATCTCAAACACGGAGACGGTGGAGTCGACATCGAAATGAAGATTTTGAGTGACGTGCTTCGCGGCCCAGACGAATTGATGATAATTGCCTAACACAAAATGAGTATCAAGCGTGTCCACAAGCGTGACATTGAGTGCTCCAAAAGTATCGACACCTTGACAAGAGATGGGCTGTAGCTCATCGTGCGAGAGAGCGTGTCGCTTATAATTGAGAAAGGCGTGGTCAAAATCGGCCAGCACGCGCGCGGTGAGACGACGGGTGTCATGTGATGCACACGGCTGTAGACAGATGTCAGCGTGCGCCACGGCGATGAGGGAGACGCAGACGGAAACGCAGACGAGAGAGACGAACAGTGGGACTGTTTGCGACGGAGCGCGGCGCACGGCGCGCATGTCGTGGCTGGTGCACTCGGTCGTGGATCGTGGCGACAGATCACGCCGTCATGCAACCGTTCGCGCTTTGAACTCTGAAGTCTGAAGAAACTTTTGTCTCTGTCTCATAGTTTCGGTATCGCGACAAGGTCGTGATCGTTCCTGGAGAAGGTGCGCGGCTGCGAATCGCAACTCACGATCATCGCGTGCGTTCCAAGCAACACATGCTTCCGGCCAGCGTGGCAGCAGCTGCAAATTGCAATGTATGCGCGCATAAGCGCGTGACTGTCATTGGCGTTCGCGTGCATTGATCCCAAACTGTAAGCAGCGTCTCAAGCATCAACGTGTCAAGATATGTTGATCCGAACCACATATGCCGCGGGCGCCAGCACAACTGCGTCCTGGCGGAGCCAGATCACAATTGGGCATCGCCGTATCTTATCTAACTACACGGTAACGTCGATGCTTTACCGAACGTATCTTAAAAAGACTTGACCGTCACCGCCTTGCCTCCTCCCGTGCAGCAACCTACCGCCGCAGCCGATACCCGCAATCATGACAGCTTCACCAGGAACCACGTCCGTCGGCTGGATCGGAACAGGCGTCATGGGCTGTCACATGGCCACGCACGTCATCAAGGCCGGCTACACGCTCACCGTGTACAACCGCACCATGTCCAAGGCACAGCCTCTCATCGATCTGGGTGCTACATACGTGCAGACGCCGGCCGAGGTTGCCGCCGTCTCCGACGTCGTCTTCACCATGGTTGGCTACCCTTCCGACGTGCGTCAGGTCATCTCCGGCGCCGATGGCGTGCTGTCTACCCTCAAGGAGGGCGGTATCGTCGTTGATCTCACCACGTCTGATCCTGGTTTGGCCGCCGAGTTGGCCGCGCTCGCAGGCACTTCCGGTAAGTTTGTCGTCGATGCACCGGTTACTGGTGGTGATGTTGGCGCCCAGAAGGGCACGCTTAGCATTATGGTGGGCGGCGATAAGCAGGCGGTGAAGCGAATCAAGCCGCTGCTCGATTGCTTTGCGAGTACTGTTACCGTGTTTGCCGGCCCGGGCACGGGACAGCACTGCAAGATGGCTAATCAGATCGCCATTGCGTCCTCCATGTTGGGTATGTGCGAGGGGCTCATGTACGCGCACACGGCCGGTCTGGATCTGGAAAG
Organism: Gracilaria domingensis; assembly: GCA_022539475.1. NCBI lineage: Eukaryota > Rhodophyta > Florideophyceae > Gracilariales > Gracilariaceae > Gracilaria > Gracilaria domingensis. The sequence goes on along the minus strand of VCMS01000266.1, from coordinate 49,443 downwards.
TTTTCTGGCGGCGATTGTGGATGGTGGCGCCGGCTCGTTTTCAATCCGCTCGTATGCGCCAAGAATACTCAAGGGCGATATGGAACCGGGTTTCTACGTGGAGCATTTCGTCAAGGATCTCGGCATTGCTCTGGAGTCGTGCAAACAGATGGGCGTATGTCTGCCGGGTTTGGCCCTTGCGCAGCAGCTTTACGTGTCGCTTACGTCTTGTGGTGACAAGCGGTTGGGAACACAGGCGCTGATCAAGTCGCTGGAGAGGATTAATGGTCGTGAGTTACCCACCAAACAGTCGTTTACGGCGTGGTGACAGTGGTACACATATTGTACACTAGTAAAGCATATCCATACAGAGGCCCCAGTGGTCACTGATGAACTTGCCACACGGTAGTCGTTGTCGCCCCACCAAGGAGAACTGCGACACCTGTTCAGTGTTAGACGGCGATAGAACAAAAGCGCGATCGTAGCGTGCCCTCGGTTTGAAGTCCGCTTCGAACTTGAGATTGTCATTGTTCTTCATGTCCCATGTGAACTTGTGCTGTTCTTGAGCACCGGCCAAAACCCATACGTCGGAGAACTTGTCCTTAGTAGATTTGCGCTTCTTCTGTGACGTGAGCCCGTTGGTGGCCGGTTTAACTACCTGTGATGCGGGCACTTCAGCCTCGCGTAGATTGGTATCACCTGCGAAAAAGGCACAGTAGCCTTCGTCGACGTGGTGGCGCATGACATCCAACAACTGTGCGAGTTGGTTCTTGCGTTCTGATGAGCTTTCCTTGAGCGACTCGAGATGACTGGTGGTGAGGTAAAGCAGGGCGCCGCTGGAGATGATACCGCTAACGGAGACGTAACCTCGGAACATTTTCGAGGTTTCGAAGCGCTTGCACACGGTTTCGGGATTGAAGAGAAGCTTCTTCCGCGTGAGAAGCAGACAGAAGTACGGCAATTGCTGCGGCCAGTCGGGGTCGACATGCAGATCGTACGGCGCATCTTTGTCGGGACTAGTGTCGTTGTCTGGGAGGTGGTCAGGCTGTTGCTGGGGTTTGTCCCAGAGGAACTTGGAGAGAAGGTCAAAGGACACGGGTGTCACCTCCTGAAGCATGATGACGTCTGGCTTGAGGGTGCGAATCTCACGCAGCAGACCGTGAATACGGGGGGCTATGGGCTTGGTGTCCATGTCGATGTTCCATTGTAGGAAGCGCACGGTTTGCTTCTCAGCGCTCATTGCGCGGCGGGCGAGTGCGACGAAGGCGGTCGGCTGGGGCGGTGCTGGGGAGGGGCGTCTGGAGGAAAGTGGGCAATGGTGACGAAGGTGGATTGGCGGATGAACAACGTTTAAACGTTTGAAGCCGGAATGTTGTGTCGTAGATGGGATCAAACGATAAATAGAGCGATCAAACGAATTATCGTTTGATTTCCGTATTGTCGGTGCGGTCGTAGATAATTGGCGCAGCGCAATTATCGCTGCGCAGTGCGCATGTCAGAGATCGCCCGTTGCAATGTGCAACTCTTTCGCACTCCAACAGCAGCAGCGCCCCATGCAGACGACAGGAAGCGAAGCACATGACAAACTCGATCATCGCATGATGCGCTTCCGCTCTGCCTATTCCGCAAGCCTTCGCGATGCCGGCGTTGCGCTTGGTCAACTGTCGTTTGCCGGCTATCATCTCGCGGCAAATTGTACATTGTCCTTGCTGCCTCGCCTGGGAAACGGCGTCAAACGACCTTGTCACTGTTTCCTGCTTTTTGGGGCTGATACACATGTATGTCCATCCCAATCCAATCAGAGCCCTTCTAGCATTTGCCATTTGCCACCAGCACATGGCGCTGGCAAACTCCGCGGTTGCTGGTCCCAAGCGCTGCAGCGCCGAGGCTGGTTAAGAGAAGCGCCGCTTTCGTCACTTGCCTGTGCGAGCCCACTCTCTTCAGCAACCGTTCCAGCTACCCCTCAGCATTCAATCGTGTCAACAATTCTGCCATCATTCTTCTTCCTCTCTTTCACTGCTCACCACCGCGCTACCCCCATCCCCCTCGCCACCACCGCGTATCATGAACTACTCTAATCTGCCCGAAGGCTTGTGTCCGAGCAACCAGTCCGATAACGAACCAGACGCTCTCACTACTCGCCACTCCGCTTCTGCCCCTACACTCTCCACCAGAATTCCTGATGTCTTCGTGCCGGACAACTTCGAATTACCCGTTAACAGAGAATTGGCCCATGGAAACTTTGGCCCCGAGGCTGTACCCTACACTCCGGCCGACAACATCTGGCTACGCGAGCTGCTCGATCAACATGTGCACAACGACCTCATATCGCCTATGGAGACGACGCCATCTGCGGTGAACGCAATGGGCGCTGACGTCCCCTTTTCCTCGCCCGTGAGCGCGCTTGACGGCGGTGCTTCAGCTGGGGGTAGCGCAGCACAAGACAATGCCGTGATCAATGGGGCCACACCGGCGTCGACGTCGCCGTTTAGCATCAGTTCGTCGCCTTCTTCGGCATTCCGGTCGCTTGAGCAGCAAGGTTCGAATATGGGCTACGCTGCGCCGCCTAACATCTTAGGCGCTCAAGGAAACGGTGTGCGAATTGTGCCGTCGAGGTCGCGCGTGTCGGTCAATGCCAATGATGGCACTGCTGGTGGAGGATCCCGTACTGAACCATGCACGCCGTTGCTGGGCCATGAGCGTTCGTCGCGACTCATGTCGGAAGAGGAGCGCCAATTGGAGGAGCGCCTGTTGCTGCGCAGACGTAAGAAGGCGGTGGTGGATTCCATCAAGCCATATGTGCCGTTATCGGCTGATATGCTTCGCAGATTTGTTGGAGAACAGGGGGTTGCGAGCACGAAAAATGAGATCAAGGACGCAATTGAAAGCATGGCGGAAATTCAGAAAGAGACGCTGAGAGATAAGATCAGGGAGTTGTCGAACGTGTCGAGCAACTCGAGAGAGTCAAGCGTTTCGCGGAAGAAAGAGGAGTGCATTTTGTTCGGTTACAAGAAGGTGTTGAATCTTCTGGTGGATCTCCTCTACGAGAGGGAGAGCGGCAACTAAGGGGAGCTTACTCTTCATGGCGACCATATGTGATGTATTTTATGTTGTAGATAAACTTGAAAATTAACTTACCTTTGTGTGCGCATATCTGTTTCGCTCTTGTTCGTGCTCTCGCCGATCGTGGATAGAATGAGCGGTAGTGTGCTGCGCGCAGCGCGCGCGCCACGCGTGTGCGCCAGTTTTATAGACACTGCTTCGCATCGGGCGCTTCCGTAACTTCAACAGCAATGTCAACACCGATGTTGGCCGCCCCGCCACATTGGAGCGCCAATGGCGCTGCGTACTGCGCAGTGCGCAGGTTATCGAGCGCAGCTGCAGTACTGCGAAGCTGCTCGCAGACGCGGAGCGCGCAATAACGGGAAAAGCTTGCGTCTTTGCTGTGAATGTGATGCTGTAGGAAGTGGTGGCATGCTTGAATCATGTCGCAGTATTGACGATCGAAGTTGATGGCGTACGAGCAGATTAGTCGCAACGTCACGTCTGAGCACAACTGCTTGACGCCGCTTATCGCCATGTACGACGCAGTTGTTGTGCAACGCGAGTTGAAACCCGCATTTGAAGGCTCCGGCAACCCGATTACATGTACCATGCAAACACGGCCCTGCTTTGTCAGCGCCGATTTGAATTCCAACAAATAAAGGCCTCGTTCATTCATTCATTCATTCATTCATTCATTACCATGTCTGTGGGGATGCTGATTAGTCTTAGGGTGTCTTGCAGCGCTTCTGGCCCTTCATGCTTTCCATGAACGATTCCGGCGTTGATAGCGCACTTGTGACGGTTTGCGTGCTTTGCAGTAGATTCGTTAACAGCTTGCCGACGTAGTGTTGCGCCGCCGTGCTTGACGACGTAGTGTTCATCATGGCCATTCTTGCGCCGAGCATATGCCTTGTGATTGTTTCGTGGCTGCTGTTTTGCACCCCAGCCGAAGTTGTGCCTTCGCGCATACGAAGAGATACCTTCTCAACCTTGCCTATACCTGTACTGCCGTTGCGTACAGTCGAAACGCGTCGGTAGTTAGGCGGTTGTGTAGGTTACCGATTCCCTTTCTTTCGCTACTCTGTACTGTATCTACTATGTACCATCACTGCTGATATCAGGTAATCATTATCAGCATTTGCAGATGCAGTACTGACTTCACCTTCTTATGACCGCGCTGCCGTGCACCGTTCCATGTCGTTGCGCCACTTCATGATTTTTCAATTCGGCGCATCGAGCGTCATGACGTGGTCACAAGCATGCCGTTCTTTGCTTCGAGCAACAGCGGGAAACCTGATGTTACGCACGGAGACGAACGGGAAAATTCGAGATCCTGGTAATGAGGAATTGCATATTTCGTGGCAAGCAGTGTGGCATAGCTCCTCGTCCTTCGCAGTACGACTGATGCTTCCGAATTAGTTGAGGAAGATACGACGACAAGCTTTTTAACATCGTCAGTGAGAACAAGTTTTAGCTGCCACTCTCGCCTGCCTCGAATTCAGTAAAGGCCACTGCTCTCACACATTTGTTGGCCTCCCCTGGGCTGCAGCCGTTTTGAACCTTCTCTAGTCATCCTAAGACCCCTTCCACTCGGTTCTCATGTTCCTATTACTCTCCGTGTCAACATGGTTAAGGAGTTCCTCAATAGATCGAACGCCGCATATCAATCTCTCGCGAACAACCTTCTTATATCGTCGAACACGATGGGAAATCATCAACAGTAAGTTGTGCGCAACGTTTGTGTATAACTGAGACGCTACGCGTATGAACCTGATCGTCCATTCGAGGTGCCTTCGACGTACTTGCACGAATGCTGTCACAAATGAGAAAGAGGGGCGTTACGCGCTCCTTGATTCATTCGAAGTGCTTCCAGCGTTGTGCTCTTGATGATTCATTAGAAGGAGGTCTGGCGTTATTCGCTTGATGATTCATTCGAAGTGCTTCCGGAGTTATTGCATTGCATGAATGTGAGAAGTAGAGGCATTAGGCACTTGATAGTTCATTCGAAGTGCTTCCGGAGCTTTTGGATGAATGAGACCAGAGGCTTTGTGCGCTTGATGATTCATTCGAAGTGCTACCGGGACGCGTGAGCAGCAAAACGAGCCGCCGTTACAAAGATTCTGTGATGGAACGCATTCCGTACGATCGAAGAGTGGCTTTATAAGCTCTATTCTCCATCCGAAGACGAGAACTTCTTGATGAGTGAATGCTGTGTGTGGGTGAACGAAATTGACAGTTAGGTGTGAGGAGTGCCAAGCGAAGTACACGACACCATTGTAGTTACAATCTTAATGAGGTTTCGCGTCCCTTCTCTACCAGAAACGACAATTGCATGGCAACAGCGCTTGCCGTCGAACAAAGATGGCGTCGATGTAATCGTGATGCGCCATGATAGAGCCTCATGCATGCCGGGTCTCCCCGGCAGATATGCCTTTCCTTGTGCATCTTGTTAGCATTGAGGACTGCCGGCGCTTGATGGACGACAGTGGCTGCCACTGAGGCGTAGTGCCAGGCTTACAGAGATTACAGCGCACTCAAACCAACCCAAAATCGCAAAATGGCGATGCGCAGTGTGGCGCCAGTACCCCTGGTAGAGGTTTTTTGGCGCGGAGAGGACCGCCGTTCTGACGAAACAGTTCAAACGCGGGAAACGAGCGCGCCCCATCTTTCTCTTCATCGCGCGCTGTGGTACCGGTCTCCGTGCCGCCGTCGCCACTTACCAAGCGCACTCCACTTGGCTATTCCGCGGCTGTGAGCGAGCGTGTCAGCGGCTTGCGTGCCTTGTCAAAGCCGCTTGCCCTTGTGGGTGTCACATACCTCATGCCGACTGACGACGGCGTGTCTTCGCCTTTAGGCGACGAGCAACTCAGCGAGCAGCTTCCTCCGGCTTCCCCGCAGCATGTGTTCGATGATGATGTTGAGAACGATATTGACATGCAGCCGCACCTCGAAACCCAACCCACCGCTGCACCATCTGCCGCAGACGATGACAAGTCCGCCGCAAATGAACCCGATCCCCAAACCGAAACCGAAGCACCTGTTCAAACCTCAGCTCAACCCTCCACGCCCCACGATGAAGACGACGACGTTGAGCAGAACGAATCCGAACCCTCGTCGCAATCCTCTCTCTTCGAGAAAATTCTCCACAAACCGGCCAGAGCGCCGAGTCTTGTAAGCGCCTGGATGTCTCACGTATCTATCAATGGTCCAGAGGCCATGGCCTCGCTCGTCTCCCTTGCCATAGGCGCCGCGCGTCCTGTCCCGTTTGCACACGAGCAGCTCGTCACACCCGACATGATTATTGCCAATGATCCTCCCTCAAGCGTTAACGAAATGTGTCAAGTAATGGCTGTCGATGCGCCTGAACGCGTTGCAGTTCTTGCGAAGGACACTGCGTCGCGCAGGGTACGTCGCGCATATGAAGACTTTTGGCGACGCACTGCTGCTGAGGCTTCTGAGGTTGTCTTGTATCACACCGACTGTTTTGATACCTTAATACCGTGGCTTGATGCTATGTCAAGCTCGCCGATAAGAGCGCTTAGAGTTTCTGCATGCCTAGCTGCTTATCGCCTTGTGGATGGCTTTATTGAAGTTAATTCACAATTGCGAAAACATCTTGCTAGCATACAGCGCCAGCTCAACACCGAGAAGCGACGAAGCGGCATTAATGTTCGTGAACCCAATTCCAAAAGCTCAAAGAGTCGCCCTGCTTCGGGGAAAGGCAGAAAAAAGGAGTTGTCGGCCAAGGGCAAAGAGTTGGCGAATAAACTTGATGAGTTAACAGCGAAGAACGGCGAACTAACGGAGCTATCGGATAGAGTCTACAGAACAATGTTCATTTGTCGTTACCGAGATATTTCTGGAGACCTTCGGTCGTTGTCAATATCTGCACTTGGGGGATGGATTATTATGTTTCCGGAGCAGTTTCTTGATGACACCCATAACAAGTACATTGGATGGCTTCTTTCGGATAAAGATGCGAACGTCCGGAAGACAAGTCTAGATGTTCTTCATAGAATGCTCAAAAAGAAGGATTACTTTGCAAACTTTGAAACATTTCTGCAACGTTTCTCAGATCGCATTCTTGAAATGGCGTGGGACAAAGACGATGTAGTAGCCATTACCGCGATTCGCTTGCTCAACTTCCTTCTGCCGCTCAATAACAACAGCAAGCTCTTGCGGCCTTCTCACTGTGAATCCATATCTGCCATTGCTCTTGGGGATAACCATACTGAGATTCGTCGGGCGGCTGGTGAGTTTCTCGCGACATTGGTCACTATGGATATTGACGGGGCATCTGTTGCAAAGCCAAAGCATGCGTACAAGAAGAGGGGCCGACCACGTTCATCAGGTGGTCCGTTCAATACGCTTCTGCGGGAGATACCATCGGTAGAACGGTCGAAAGACGATATAAAAGAGCTGTTGTACGCAATAGCTCGGAAGGAAGATGAAACCGTGGATGAAGCTCTGACAGTAGATGCTGTCTGGGATCATCTACCCGCTCTGAGGTGCTGGAAAGCCTTTGAGGAGCTCCTGATCGAAAGTCCTGAATCGCGCTCTACTAACGAAGACGAAGAGTCTTTAACTGATGCAGAAAGAAGTACGCTATGTAGAATACTGCTGGCTTCGGCCGCAGAGGCCAGCGGCAACGGTGACTCAAATCGCGCAAAGATTGTTGAGAAGGGTGAATATGGAGAACCTGAGACCCCCTCGGTACTACTTTCGAAGCAGTTCCTACCTCAACTTCCTCGTTTGCTTAACCAGTATCAATCTGACTCCTCCGCAGTCTGTGCTCTCATTGAACTTCCACGACATTTCACGATGTCGACATTTGAGCAACAAGGCCAAGATAGCTACTTCTCTACTTTATTGGAGCGCGTTATTGGGGTTCTTTTGAAACATACTGGATCAGAAAAAGTAACTACTGCATGCGCTGAAACCTTGCGATATTTCCTGTCCGACCAGAATCCTTTGAAGAAGACAACTTGTACTGCCCTCCAGCTATGTTGTCAGCGTGCTACGAAAGACCTCGCGCTGCAGGTTCGTGCTGATCTTTCAAAGGCGGAGCCAGACAATATTGCTGCGCTTATTTTGCAAGTGAGAGTGTTGGCTGAACTGGTCGACACTGATTTCACAACGTATGAAACAGTCAAAGAAGTTTTACTGTTTCAAGAAAACAATGTGGATTCATCGGAGCTCGGACCCCATGTGACTTTCGACGCTGTGCGAGCCGCATGTGCTTTTGCGGTATGGTCCTTGTCAAGGATTAAGTCTCGAATGGCTTTCACAGGGTCGTCTGAAACGCCACTGGAAGACGTACTGGATCTTGAAGAAGTGAAGGAGTACCGGAAGCATGGAGCTGATGTTGTTGACATTCTGCACCGTATTTGTAGGAATGGATCAATGCCAATCTCTCTCAGACTTATCAGCGCACGATGTGTCCTAATCATTCTGACACTCTGTCGCGGAATAGAAAAGAACATGGTAATGATGATAATTCGTGGACGCAGCGAGATCCTGGAAATACCATGGCCGCACCTGACGTTGACATTCTGAATCTCAAAGATTCTGTACCAGATTTGGTGGAAGCGATGAGATCTGTGGTGTTTAGGCTGGTGGAAACAGAATTGGAGCAACACAGATCTCGGACCTCAAGACGGAGCCGCAACCCTTCGATTCCCGATGAAACTGATCGTCGAGACTTTTTCGCTTGTTTGGTTCAAGCGTCCTTGCAGTCATTGCTATCGCGTAGCATATCTTATCTACCTCTGTTTGGTGTATTACTGAAAGCAGACAGAGAAGAAAGAGGATCAGAAGTTCACGAATACACGTCTTCTCGTGTCTGTCGTGATTACCTCCAACAACGCCAGGTTCGACGAACAGCGCTTACGCAAGACATAATCAGAGCGTTGGGTGAGGTGGCAGTACTTCACTGCCCAAAGGATGAGCACCAAAACCTCATCCGAGAACTAGCAGAATCTTGCGTGTCGTTCCCATATCGCCGAGATTTGAAAGCCAAAGCGTCCACGGAGCTTCTGCGAGCTCTAATGGACTTTTGCTCGTCGTCCACGACGGAAGCAGATTTTGTCGATAAGTTACAACTTCTATCAAGTGCTAGTTTTGCCGTTGTGGGCGGCATTTCTCAGGAAGACGGCCAGAAGGCAATTGCACACTTTTCCGCAATAGACGACCAGCTGCTGAAGTATAAAGGTGCAGTAAGCGAAGACTTGGAAAAGTCTTTGGAGATTTGTCGATCTATGATTAAGGATGTAGCGGCTGGGAAAACACCGGATGTGCCCTCGTTTTCGAAACTGACTGATAGGCCGGCATCTGGTAGAAGTGGCCATTCGAGAAGGAGAAAAAGACGGTTACAGACGCCGAAAGCGCATACCCCACCCCCACAGCCTGCTAACGTGCGAAAGTCTTCAAGGGTTCGGAAAAGGGTTGATTATGCCCGTATGGAGATATATGACAGTGATGAGATCGATGATGAAGAGGAGCCAGGTGCTGAGGAGGGAGAAGAGGACGCCAGTCCCTCTGAGCCGACGGTAGCTGATGTAGCGCGAGATATAATGGAGTATCAAAACTCACCTGTTGCTCTGCGTAAACGGCCGAGTAGGGAAGTGCCTAGTGCAGATTTGAGTCCTACCAAGAAACGGAAACGGGGCACCGATGCTGGTTATCAGAAGGGAACGGCCGATTCAGTTAGTGGAAATGAGCGTCGAAATCAACCTTCATTCATTCATGGGGATTCTAGAGCTAGTCACATATCTTCCGCAGAAGAAGCGGCTGAACACGAGCAAGTCTCTCAACATGACGAAGAAACTAGTCCTGATAAGAAACCATCACCTAAGAACTCTGACTCGGAGGTAGGCGGGAGCGATGACGTCAAGGAGCCTGAGAATCAACCCGAGCAAGCGGTTGTGCCACAGAGACGGCACTCGAGAAAAGATTCAACTAGCAGACAGTCGGAAGGGAAGCAGAACGGGAGACAATCTCGAAGGAATGGCAAGTCGGGTAGCTCTGATGGTTCTTTGAAAGAAGCTCCGGCGGTCCCCAAAGATGACGAAAGAGAAACTGTCGAAGAAAAGAAGTCACCTCAAAGGACGTCAAGAAGAACACGATCCTCAAGACGGTCAGCTAGTCAACAGCCCTCTGCGAAGTCTGATTTACCTGTTAATGCTGATGAGACTCCTCTTCGCGGTAAAGAGAATATGGAATCCACTCCCGGGAAGGGGAATGAGAAACCGACTCCAAAATCGAAAGAGAGTGTCGTTCGGAGACGTCAACTGAGACGATGGTAGCTGGTGTGAAATATGCGCTCTGTTCTATCATTGTCCTCTTAGCATCGACTGCTTGCAATCCAGCTACTACTAGACTCATCCATCCGATCCTTGTCAGTTTATTGTAGTTTTCTTTTCTTGCTAACTCTCTTCTTCGCTAGATCTGCTTCATGGCGGAGAGAGCCATCTTCTAATAGTTCACTTGGCTTAACTTCCGGGGAAGTTGAACGCCATAACTTTTGCAATCTGTGTGTGCTCCTCCGAGGCGCTTTCGTTTTCAAAACTGTGAGAAAGCGCTCCCTATCGGAATTCGAAAGAACCATTAATTTCTCGGTGGAACCAAGAAGTATTGCTTGAATAATGTTATCCATCCCAACTGCATTCCAACCTTTAAACCCTCTTTCACAATGTTTTTGCAGAAACTGGTTCAATGAAGCCCAAAACTCTTTGCATTTCTCCGCAGGAATGCAATTCCGTTCCCTTGTTAGTCTGGCGAGCTGCAAGATAATCTCACTACCCCTGGCTAGTTGCTTCCTCGTAGCTTCGGGGCCTTCCAGATTCTCAATAACCGTTGAGAATAAAGACAAAGATAACGAAGGGGCCTTACTAAAGAATGGTGAAAGCATTCTTGGCCTTAGCATAGGGGATGATGTTTTGAGCATGATCTCCGCCAACTTTTGATACTGCGGGAAGAACTGCTCGTAGTTGTCTTTTGACAATATAGCCGCCACCCCAACGATGCATGCCGCTGACTTCGATATAGTTTGCACTTCCGAGTCGGAAAGTGATCTCTCTACCTTGCAAAGAGACAAAGAATTGAGAAAACGACCGGCAATTTGTGTTGCTGTATCTGCATCTGCTACTTTGTCCTGGAAAACAGACAGAGGGAGTAACATTTGCTTCGACACAATACTGCATACGTTTTCCAGGAATTGGCCATTGAAGTTCGTATCGTTCATCACAAACTCATACAACCGGCACTGCAAGTCCAAAAACACAATTCCTGTTCGTCCATCATCATTGTCAGAGGCCAGTCGTAGGCGCAAACTCTTGGCAACTTCTTCAATAACACTTAGAATACGCCGGACAGCAGCAAACTGTGCTTGTGGCCCTCGTTTCTTTCGACTGGTAGAATTCCTTTCTTCTAGAACCAGTTTCATATGGGTTACGAGACGTTTATCCAGGGCCTCTAACACTGCAGGATCCTCATCATCAATATCCATGTCAATCTCACTGTCGGAGCCACTTTCTTCCCCAGAGGCCACTTCCACGGGGTGCGCTTTAGGTAGTTCTTCATCCCGTTCCGGAAGAGAAATGTTCGTTTCAGCTTCATGTTCTTCACTATCGACTTGCATTTCTGAGTTGGACTCTTCAGAGTCGCTGCCATCAGAAGCCGAAGCATGATTTTCTTCTTCTAACTCATCCGAATCTTCATCTTCTCCATATTCTCCAAGACTCCTATTCGATTGTAAGATTTCATCCATCACATCGAACAACACTGCGACGACACGGTCATCCACAGATGAACTCATCTCGTTAATGACTCTCAGCGCTATCTGATTAGGAACTGTCTCAGACCGAGCGCATATTTCACAAAGAAGTTTCGTTACCCTTTCCGTCGCATCTGGCTGTTTTTCTTTCTCTTTGTTTCCTGATCCTTGGCCGCTTATGTCCATCCTGCGATCATCCCGAAGTAGAGATATAACTTGAGAGACTTCTTGGACTGAAGAAATACAAAAACGACGATCTCGGAAACCACTCTCAATTTGTCGCCTTGTCCTTACAAAAGGTCTGAAGAAAACCAGTCCCAAAACCTCCGCCAGGAGCTGCAGGGCATCGATTACGCCTTTGTTTGCAGTCTGACGAGCTTTAGACAGAGATTTCAAAACCGGATGCACGACAGTTTCCGAAAAGTCTTTACCAGATACTTCTAGTTCGTCTCCACCTTCGAGAACTTGTTGGATTCGGAATCTTATCCCCTTCCATGATAGAATGAGTTTCAAATGATCGTAACAAAACGAAACCAAGGTAGATTTATTGTCCTTGTTATGCACCTCAGATATGAATCCAATGAGCTTCGCAAAAACAGAACCTGCGATATCCAACGAAATTGGAGGAGAAGGCAGAGGAACTAAACCACACACAAGCGAAGCGTTTAAGGGCGGTTTGTATACATCGAGCTTCAGTACTTCACCTTTGCCTTCTACCAGTGATTGATAACATGAATCATCACTTACAGCGTAGAACAGGAAAATTCGAACGGTATCGTTAACCAGAAAGGGGAACATGCTCGCAAGTTTAAACGAAAACCTCTTTGCGTGCATACGAATTGCTTGAACGCTCAATCGACTCTTTTCACTTTTAGGACAAGCAAATTCATTGATCGTAGAGCAAAAGAGACTTATAATTTCTTCATTCTTGATGGCTGGGAGCGTTTCGTTCAACTTGCCAGGCGGAAAAACATGCTCTATAACTCCGTTCCTCACTCCCCACAAAAACAGCAACTGCAAAAATGAAGTTGACTTCTTGCTGGGAGCAGATTGTGATATTTTTTCCGCAATGGATTCTCCCAATCCAGAAAGGAACTTGTTCATGTACTGCCGAGCTTTCGAGACAGCCTTGATACCCTTCACAACTATGTCATCCCCGCGAGTTTTCCTTTTTGAGCGAAGGATGTTGATTAAAGAAGAAAGCGAAGAATCAAAAACAGCTTCAAAAGTACTCTCATCTTCGATATGCGGAACAGTGAGTTGCAACAAATCAAGAGCCAGGATCTTCTTCTCCAGACTTCCTCCAGAATGAATCAAACCTTCTGAAACCACCCGTTTCCAAAATTTCCTGGAGCTACCAAGATGATTTTGACCATCTGGTGAAAAGGCATACTCGAAAGCAAGCTTCCAAGAAAGTGGAACAACGCTAGCTCCTTCTAGATCCCCAGAACGACGTGAGAAACCAGTTTCAAAGGTCGAAGTTAAAGCTTTCGCCACCGAATCCAAATCCGGGTAGATTCGTTGAATGGCGCTCTGTGAGGCAATGTTAAGTTTTAATAAGTTCAATACCAAGGATAGGCCATCATCAAAATCCTTGCGCTCTTCACACCACTGCCAAAGGCTCTTCGCACAAGCGTCATGGACAGCTCTCGAGCCGCTTGCTCGAAGAACTTCAATCACAATATAAACGCAAGAATTTGCTAGTTGCCACTTGGCGCAGTTTCCAGTGGCACATGGTCGTAATAATGAAATGATCTCCTTACTTGTAGCGGGCTGCAACTTTCCATCGTAGGCACGTACAAGCGCCGCACATGCTGTGACAGTTCCAATTGCACGCTCCCTCTCACCGCTCGGGTAGTCAACTTCGAAGGATCCGTCGGTTCCATATAGTTTCAAAATAGCGGAAATCATCTGTTGTTCTGTGGTCTTCGGAGCGGCTTTTTGCACAGCTCTTATGAAAGCTATTAGGGCGGTTGAAGAGTTTAAACGCGTGTGATTCGCAGAAACTGAAACGGCGTTTAGAAGACGATTGAGAACATATTTTGCAGCATCTGTTTGTATAGACACACCCTTAGAAAACGAAGCAGAAACTAATGAATTAACTGCATCGCGCTTCTCAGCGACGGTTTTAGCACGGCGAGCTTTGTCAAAAGCCGAAAGCTGCTGCGAAGAAAGCGGCAATCTTCGGGACAAGTGGCGCGGAGCAGGTGACATCGGAGGTCTTCCGCTTCGATGTTGGTTCGGTATGAAATATCTGGCAGTGAGTGCGATATGTTCCGAAGAGGGCCTGCCTTGCCTCTGGAAAGCAAAAAAGGCTGTGTTCTGGTTAAGAAAAGCTTCGCTTGATGACGTAAATCCTAGGTTTCATCGGATGATCTTGAACAGATAGAAGGATAACCCCCGCGCCGTCGTCTCGATAGGTGCATTTTTAAACGTGGCTTTTATTGATCAAGCGTTCACAAAGCGGTGCGAGCGCGTCTAAACTAAATAAAGGCGCCCTTTTCGACTTTCGCCGTGAACAACCGGAATATCTTGCTCGACGAAGAAAGTTTTGGGATTAACCAGCTAACCCTCCTATCCCTCGTAACACTGAAGCACATCATGCTATGATAGAGCTCAATATCAGTGTAACCTTCGGAACCCGATGCGTGTAGTTCAATACAAGTACATTACCTAAACCGCGGGTTACAAGATGTTTAGACGTTCGTGAATAGAGCGAACGGAAGGCAATCACTGCAACGGCGCTCAATCGCTCATTTGTGCGCACCATCCGTGGCTCTGAACAGACTGAAATGCAGCAGTATACAACCGAAAATGAAGATAGTGTCGATAGACTTCAATGTCAAATGAGCTTACGGATGCTATTCTGCTGTCTCAGATATAGTTCTGAAGACGTAGTCGAAGAGGGGATTCGAGATGCCGAAGTTGACAGAGTGTTGAAAATAATGGTGGTATACATGTCGCTTCTTCTGTTGCTTGAGAAAAGAGTTTTTTGGGACAGCGTGATGAATCCAAAAGTGAGTCATGTCATATACAAGATATCCAACCGCAAAGCCAAGCAGCCATGGATATCCCACGTTCACACCAAGCAACCTAGGGGCCCAGTACCATATTGGTGACCCTAGTAGCAACGCTGGTACCGGAGGGAACACTAGTCTGTCAAAGTCCATAGGTGTGATGTGATGATGTCCATGAATCAAAAAGTGGAAGATATTTGCGTAGTAGCCCGTCGTGTGCATATGGAACACGAAGCGGTGCAAAGAGTACTCGAACAACAGCCATGCAATGAATCCTATCCCAAACATTCCGGCGAAAGTTACCGTTGATAAGTTGGAGACACCACCAATAAGATAGATGTAGTGCATCAATTCTAAACCCATTATAGGGAGCCAGAAAACAAGTGGCACATACCATGGACACTTCGTCAGACTCTCAATGGTATCATTCGTGAACATCTTAACGGTGTGATCAGTTGTTGGAAAAGAATGGATCCATCGATAGTATTTATCACCGAGCATACCAACCTGGTGCAGAATTGGTTTGTCCCAATGAACTAGTTGCTCGCCGGTCACTGGATCCATATTCCCGTCAATCGCTTCAACACCGTCGCCGCCAGTTAGGTGCCCAATCTTATACTTCGATAGCAGCTTGTACGCAAAAGAAGAATGCTTATGGCTGCCTGGTTGGTCGCCGCTCATTGCTTCTGTTACGTCGCTTCCAAGTTTCTCAAGCAGGATATCAGCACCTCCTGGATGTGCCTCGAGAAAGAGCGTAATATCATAGACATTGTTCTTATATATTACCCAAGCATCGTTCGGGGTATCGTGATGGGAAACGACCTTCTTTGTCAGCGCGTATCCCACAGTGCTATTTGAGACGTTCTCTAACTCCTCTTGTGATCCTCGTGTACGCTTTCTCAGCGTCTCTGACTGATTCATGGTGCAACGGGACGAAAGATTTTATTTTCACTGGGTGCCGGACGCAAGCAGACCACGTGAAGATTGACGCCGCGCTTTGTCTAACCTCGGCAGCAAGGAAACAGTGTACCAAAAGTGGTGTGCATTAGTATCGATGTTCGGCCAGTATTCTGCGCAACAGAGAACCGGAGAGCATCGAGTCTGTTGGTCAGGTGCCACACCACTGGTTGACCAGAAAAAAAAACGTTCAAAACCGGGACTTGCCAATGAGCAGACTTATCTTGGCTGTAAAGTTCCTGAGAATCGAAATGACCCCTGTCTGGGACTTTAGACCAGGTCTGGGAATGCAATGCCGAAGCGGCTCGCGTCGACGAAACCTGCAGTATGATAGGCAGCACCCACTTCTTGGATGGTCTGACGTTTGTGGACCAACTGACTCGGGTGTAGATACTCTCGGTAGAATAATGCTTCGCCGTTGTATGCTCTTGTAAGACTTTGTCCAAGTTCGAACGCCCTTTCCTCTGGCCTCTTGAACTACGGGATACACCTCAACTCATTTTCTCCGCGTTGCGGAATGGAAGATCTTCATATGTGCGCATTGGGTTCCTTTCCCACCCTCACCCTCTGTGCGACTGTCATGCCGATGCTAAAGCGGCAATAACAACTGCGTTTCCGTCGAGGGACGACATTTCCATTAGAGCTGAGGGGTCAAGTCCTGCGGACTTGAATCAACACCAACCTCAAAGATGTGACAACTCCGCTTTTCTAACCGCTGCAAATCCAGGCCCAGGGCGTCCTGCTTACATGTACTTGGAAAACTCTACTCTTTTCCAACGTTAATCACTCTTGGCTCCGAACTTGACGTTAGTTGCTAGCCGCTTTGCGTCGCCTGCCAAGAAATGAATCGAAGCAGGTAAAACTCCCTCTTCCATGAATTCACCTTCTATCTCGCAATATGATGACCTCGGCTCTCTCTTTTGAGCCGGCCTAAAGTCACTAACGCCTTTTCACGAGGGTTCGATTCCAGTTCCTAATAATGTAACCAATTTGAACTGATCTCGCGTTCGGTTTCGACATCACCGAGCTCAACGGCCACGTTATCGTTTTCGGCGGGTGAAATCTTTTGTCAAGACTCCGCACCAAGCCAGATAAAATATATTCTCAATACATTTGAAAGGCGCCGTGAAACACAGTTGTTAAACATTCTTTCTGGAGAGATGAAGGCCAGAACCACAGAAAAATGCCCCGTCTTGACCACAGAAAGATGTTTCTGACAGCCAGAAAGCGTACGAAGGTACCTCACGTCGAATTGTCAGCTTTTTTGCTATTACTCGAATTGGTTGTTATGCCACCCGTTCGTTCAAACGTTCCAGCTCAATCTTCATCACAAAACGGAACTTGTTTGTACGTTCGTATTTTGTTCCGTTGGAAGGTCGGGTCTGGCAGAGAATCTTACCGGTATTAACGTCGAATCAGACTCTTCTTTGTTTTTGCAGATGCTTCGGTTCTATGCTACTTGCTCTCGCATATCCCCACTTCTCGGCTCTCTGCTTCAACTGCGACAGAGCGAAGTTTTGGCTCAGTAGGTCGTTATTGTTACCCTCTGTTGTCTGTTGGAGCTCTTAGCACCCAGATGAGGTTGACGAAACATAGAAGCCTGAAGGGGTCGTCCTCACATCATCTCAAGTATCGACGATGTATCCTCGGTAGTTCTCAACTTGAAAATGCTCTGCGCTTCGCTTCTATTTTTATAATTGTCGGAGCCTTTGTCGAGTTTTCCGGTTTATCCGAGTACGTTTCGGACAGTTATAGTGTGGATGAGTCTAGGGGAGCAATTGCACACCAAGCTACAAGTGGTGCAGATGCTTTTCCTATTCCCGATATCCGACGGGCAGGGTTCTCTTCGGTAACAAAAGTGCAGACTGAAACCGATAATCAGCGCAGAATGCAAAAGAATCGAGAAAGATTACGGTTCCTGTACAAGAACAGTGATCCTCAGACTCCCTTGGCGGATTACCTCAAGACCCATAAGCCTAAACGTCGTCCGAAGGAAAAGCCCTCTTTCATGCTGGAGATGTATTGGAACGATGACAACTTTGAGGATAAAGTATGCCGCATTCATAACGCATGTCTTAAGCGCGACGGTTCGGTTTTATTGCATCCATGGATGAAGTCTCAGAAATATCATTTGCGGGAATGTGGCGTTCTAAAAGTGGCGTACATGAAATCCGAGAAAGACTTCGATCAAGAGAATGAAGTCAATGCCGGTATGGATATATACGGAATACATCCAACCCGGTATCATATCCCACATTTTCTCACAGATATTCTTCCCATGATTTACGCCTCCGAAGTTCTGAGACCAAGTACTTCTGAAATGAAAGTGAGGAGCGTGTGCGAAGCCCCAAAGAAAAGACGGTGCGAAAAGAGAGTTCACAAGGATCCCTTGTACGCCGGGTTTTTCACTGCTGATCGAACCGGAGACCTGCCTTTGTCCGGATGGGTACCACAACTTGCTGCTATGCTGCCTGGACGACCAACAGCACGATTTCCGAAAGAGATGTTCAACGGCACCGATAAAGCGTGCTTCAGGTCAGTTATCGCGTACGCAATGGGAAGCCATGTTCGCACTGGAAGACATTGGTTCGGGAGTTCCAAGATGTTTGACGATCACGGCTTAACTAGGGCCTCTGTATTGCGGAATGAAACTGGCCGTTGCGAGATTCAGATCACTATCCTAAACCGCTTTGGGTGGCAAAGTCGAGCAGGATTCTTGGTCGGCAGAGATATTGTGAACGTTGGAGCTGTTACAGACGGGATTGAGAAGCTTTCGAAAGAAGAGAAGTACAAGAATCTGGAACTAAAAGTTGCAGTAGAATACTTCGAAAACAAATCATTTGAAGAGCAGATTGATATCATGCAGAAAGCCGATGTTATCCTCGGGGTTCATGGGGCTGGACTCGGAAACCTAGTGTTTGCACGCCAGGACACGCCGTTCATTGAGGTACAACCATTCACTTACTACGCCGGGCCCTTTGATTCTGTTTCTGCAGCCCTCTATTTGTCGTATTCAAGAATAGTGGCTGAACCTGACTCGAAGAACTTCTTCGAATGTATAGAGCAAAAAGCTCGTCGTCTAGGAGATGACTCAATTATTCACAAGGCAAAGGAGCTGTGGAACGAAGCCGTGAAGCGGCGAAAGGACTCGGGTGATCTAAACTATTTGTTGTGCCATCGATTTCATCAGCCCTCACTAGCTCCAATGAAACTGTGCTCCCGGTCGCAACGAATGAAGATCAACGTTCATGAAACGGCCATAAAGCTCCTCGACGCAGCGCAAGAGGTGTGCGGTAGAAGAGACGAGGGCAGCGGATGACGCAATGCTATGGTCTTCGAGTAGTCTGGACACGGAAGCTTAAGCGAAATTGGTGATTGGCAAACGAAATGTGTTTGTTTTTGTTTGCGAAGCAAACGAAAGCAAGCTGGAATGTACAATTACGTTTTGAAATCGTCTATCATCATGAAGATCATGATGTTGATGGATTCTTCTTTTTAATATCACAGATGGGTTAAAACCAAGATTCTCAATCCTCATATCCCACCAACGGGACAAAAAGTTTCTCGGACTGCAGGGCGATGGGCTTAAAGTGGAGGCGACTCGTTCGGCTTTGTAGATACGCATAACAACACGGTACAATTCATAGCATGTTTGGATTTGTTTCGAATCCCCTTCAAGTTCGCATTCTTGAGCGATTTTCAAAAACTTCACAAGAGTTTTCTCTTTTCTTTCTTTAGTGTGGTCCGTTCCCGACGGTATTCTTACTTAGTCCGATAAAACAGGAGGACTACTAAGGATACATCTCTCTCGCCCTCGTTCTGAGCCCCTGTGCGTGGAGAAAACTACATTATTGACAAGTGCTGTATATCATATCAGTATGGGTCTTGAATATATATACAGTATATGTATTCCAGACCCATACTGAAAGCTCCAGTATTGCACCTTTGTACCTGCCGAGCGTTGCTCGAACACGCATTCTCTCACCGAAACCGTGAGCAATCTCACTAATACCCTTCTAAAGGTATTACTGCTCAAGTTCTGGCATGTCGTTTATCTCGTCCGAGCGATCGGTCTGCTCCCTGGTCGCTCTCCTCCTGGACCTGTGTGGTGGCCTTATCCGCCGCTAAACTGTCCCCTTCTAACAGCTCGTAAGCAGTAGGTCACGGCAGGTTATTGAAGATCCTACCATCGTTTCCCTGTATTTTTCCACTGAGCGAAAGTTCCAAATGGGCGATGGATGAGAGAGCTACTCGTGCGGACTCCGTAGGGGTTGGAGGACGGTGAAAAGCTATAGATTGGTTTTTGCACCTGGTTTAGCCGATTGAGATGAAGATTGGGTGGAAAAAAGGTCGCTCACGGTGTCTTCAGTGGCCAACATGATGCAGAAAGACTGAAAGATTGTTGTGGCACAATGTCAAAGACCATGTGGCGCTGAGATGCCCTCTGACTAGCCTCTCGCCCATAAACGCTGCTGCATTAACGCTTTTGAGACGGTTCGCTTATGTCTAGGAAAATTGGAAACTGCGGAGGCCGCAGACAAAATTTGATTGGCCGTAGAGCGGCCGCAACGCCACAAAAGTAAATATAGATCTATGACCTTTGTAGAAACACAAAAAAACAACAAAACAAACATGGTGGAACACGGACACCATTTCATTGGATCCGAGCCGCGCATTCCAACTTCTCTGCTCAACGTGACTGTCACACTTCTGGATACCAGGCTTTCGTTCTCAGTTATACTAAATGCTTACTATGCACTTTCTTTATACTAAACCCATATCTTGCATAAAACACAATTTCCATAATGTTTTCAAATGCAGCGATATTAAGAACATGCTTATCAGAGAAACAGTATTTTTCTAAGTTCATCATAGTACTTCTTCTCATAGAGCTTTCCTTATACATAACAAGTTATCGTGGTCTCAAAGCCTCATGCCCCACTTCTTTCAATACCTACATTTTGGTAATCAATCATACCTTTTTCTCAACTATTATCGGGAAATTGCCAAATACCAATGCGTATCTACAAAAAAGACCCAAATAAAATGTTTTAATTTTGAATGTAAACTACTAATATTTACAAACTTTGTACACCCTTGGCAACAACTTTCTACTGTCTCAGCCGATAAAACCAAATTTTAGACCCTATCAGGCCGCATGTGGCAGGCCGCAAGTGGCCTTTGCAAACCAATTGTATCGGTTTGGCGACTTTAAGGCCCCATGCGGCTCCTAGCAGCCAATTAAACGTTTTCTCTACCAAATGTATTCTGTCTGCGGCATCTTTGATTGTTTTACTTTATTCTGTACCGTCTATGAGCACCAACGTCATCCTGTTTTTTGTTATAACACAGAGTGATTGAGACATACATATTTTCTCTCAATTCGTTTTTCAAAATTGAATTATGTTAGACGTTGCTAACGGCATTTTTCCAAAATAATCTAGAATGTTTTGTATTGATCCCAACTCACGTTTGTGGTGCAATCCCACGAGTGGGCAAACGAGAGCCACGTCGCGGAAAGCGCATCTTTAGAGTGTTTAGCCCCCGCTCTCTATAGGGGTAGAGTCGGTGGTAGAATCCTCCGGAAGGGCTGACACAGGCCGGGTGTAAATCCGGGCAGTCCCGTCCTGGGCGTGCAGCCGAAGATTGGGGTAGGTAGAATTGGCGTGGTATCCGAATAGTTCCGGCGAGCCACAGCGAGTAGAGATATCCAAACCAACGGTATTAAGCAAAACGGGCAACCAACGAGCCGCGCAACGGTGCACTCCCTCGCGAGATCGAGAAGTATTCCCAAACAACGTGGGTCAAACGTTTATAACACGGCAGAACGATAAGAGCCGTGTGACGGAAATAATAACAATAGAAGAACAGAAAAGATGCCGTGACGACGGTCTAGAACTCCTCAGTGGTAGAGGTTGGATGACTAGCCCGGAATATGGCGGCTTGTCTGATTAGGGACGAAGACTGTTCACAAGCGGCAAGAAAGTCAGAGCCAGAAGCCTCCTTGAGGTTTACTTTCCGTACAGTGGCGGCAAGTGCCGCCACTTATGTACGGCACTTGAAAATATCAATTGAAATATCTAACTACCCGGCAATGCCGGCCGATTCCCTACAGGTGTGCAACCGTGGCAGGCTTGCCACGGCGCACCCGCTATCGGGCCAACTTGGCACACGTGTGCAGAAATACTACCCTTCCTAGGCATACCCCAAAATAGGGCTACTGCCCCAGTAGCCTCTCATAACCTGAGGTGTCGAAGCCGGTAACCGATCAACAAACTATGAAAAACACCTCGGTGCATCCCCACAGAGGGCGTTTTGCTCTACATCTCCCCCTTCTCAGGCTGAGACACCGACTCCGTCGGCTCGACACGCCTCGCGATGGAGGTATATAAGGAAGTCTCCCAAGACGGGTCTGCCGAGAACTGTTCGGAGCCACCAAGACCTCCCGTGTCAGTAGCGAACCTCGCCATCACGAGCCCTCCCGCGATGTCCAACGCACCGAACGGCCCTCCGTCCTCGACGGCACGTATGCAAGTGTCCAACTCGCCGTTCCGGTCTGTACCTCTTCCGCAGTCAGCGGCTGCCTCTCAACCGGGTTCTTCCGGACAGGATCACGCTCCAGCTCAGGCTGGTCCCGCGCCCGTATGGGATTTGTTCAACGCCGAGATGCCAGCTACGCTGGGCGGGTGGCCTACCGCAGGCGCGTTACGCATCCGGGATCCGCACCGGCACAGTTTCCTTCTCGCCCAGGCTCCCTGGCTTGACGCCGAAGGCGTTCGGGATACCGAGCTCGTCGACTAGTACGCTGTCGACGGTCAACTCCCTGGTGTGCTTCCTGCAGACGTTACCCGTTCATGGGACTGGATCGCCCGCGTTGCGGTTATACCGAGCTGCCTGTTTGTAGGACGAAACGAGACGAGATAATTCGCTCGCAATGAAATGGCCCGCATTGCGTACGCGCGACACTTCCGAGCTCCGAACGAACATCCGGTGCCGGCACAGTACCAGTACGACGGAGCACGTTACCGAACTTTCGGCGAGGTCGGTTCGGCGACCATCTAGCCAACGCGTTGGACGAAATTGACCGATATTCGGACACCGTTCAGCCGCAGCAGAAGTTGATCCTGTGGGCGCGGCCCATTTTTCGCGGCGAGTTCCGGTTCCTTCGCCGTCCTGGACGGGTCTCAATTTCATGAAGGCCTCCGATTCGAGAGGAAATGGCGTTCCCGCTTCGGGGTACTGGTGCCGTACCAGTGCACGGAGGTGGAGCACATCGCGCGTCATTCCCATACTGGGCGATACCTGCCGCTGCAGTCATTCTGGCGTGCGGTCGAAGTCCCACGAGGGTGTCACGTAGAGCTACCGCCCTGCCTAACTTACATAGGCTCGTACTTCATGAATGATCCGCCTCGCGGCCTGTGGAGCATCCTGGCAACAGAATGGACCGTCCGCGTTGCGGCTTTCCTCCTCATCGAGGCATATGATTCGTACCGAGTTTGGTTCATCCCGGAGCTCATCCGGCAAGCGATCCGAGCGTTGGATCTCTCCGAAGTGCTCGGCTCGGTCCGCAATGCGCGCGAAGCCACCGCGTTGGTGGACGTCATTAACCAGATTGACTGGAATGAGGTGCCTGCTAGTCAGGTTTCCGACGGGGTTCGTCAGCAGTCCGACCGTTCTCCCGGACGGAACGTCAATGCCGGCGACTTCTTATACTTTGACCCATGGATTTGGGAGATAATTGGCCCCGCTGAGGCGGCTGGTCGCCGCCGAGAAGAGCGCCATATCCCGGAAGGGCACCCGCGTCGGTTCGTACACGTCGATGACGACGGTGATGACCCTACTGAGGGAGGAAGCCCCATGGATGAGGGGAGCCCAGTGGGCGTGGAGGTTGTACCGGAGCCCGGAGCTATGGGCGACGACGACGAAGTCGTGGTTGTTGTCCCACCCGCTGTAGCGGCTCCCGATCCGACCGGCCCGTGCGCTCAGGACGTAGCATCCGCCGGGGGCGGCAGTTCCTCTCTCACTCCGCGAGCGGCGGTCATTCGCGACTTCGTCCGAGGCGTGGGAGTGGCCGTTCCTGATACGGTGACCGACGAGTCGGAGTTGCAAGCGATAGCGGCACAGCGCTTCTCCGGGGCTTCCGGTAGTGGGGGCACCCCAGGTGCTGGGCCGTCCGCCTCGTAATTCCCCGGCTCGCGATCCCTGACGGGCTGCGGTAGTCCGCGATAGACCCCGATGATGAGGGGCGACTCAATAGTTAGAGGTAAACTTCTCCAGCCTTGCTGGCTTGCCTCAAACTTTTCGTCTTGTTCTCCCCCTTCTCAGTGGGCAATACCTCGTTTGAGGCTGTTGCGAATGGCCCACAAGAGAACGGTAACTTTTCCGCACAAGCGGCTGTAGCGATAAAACTTCTTAGTCTTCCTTCCAGTGTCCTGGCTTCTTCTCCTTCTTCTTAGGCTTCTTTTTTCTTCATCTTCTTCTCCACTGTAAGTGGCTTCCGCGTTTCGCGGCTCGTCTGTTCAGACAGAGACTGTCCGCATAGAGCGACATGTTGCTGTTTTTTAATAGCGTCCGCCTAGGGCGGCTTTCTAGTATCAACATCGTTTCATCCGCGTGAAGTGGCACGTTTTGCATGATGCAATTCCATCCGCGTGAAGCGGCATATTCCGTCCGAGACGGCATAACTCACCAGTTGTGGGTGGTCAGCCCACTCGGGCTCTGTCCAGCGTAGCCAGTATCGGTTTCCGTGTGCTACGGTGGTACTGTGGACCTTAGAGCGAGGAAGATGCTCGATAGGCTCATGCGTATCCTTCGAAGAAGGACAGCCGTACCAACAGACTCGATACAATAGCTCTCCATCAGAGGCGTAGCCGTGACTGATCAGACGGTGCATAACGTACTCCCTGTCGAGGACACGCCGCTCAGTGTGCGGTTCGGTTATTGTGCCCTCTTCTGGGGTGTCGTTGATTGCTTTCCCGTCGTGGGCGTCGCTGCCAAACGGCTTCCGTCCTGACGGCAGTGCGTTCTGTACGCCAGGTGGCCCCGGTGAGGATTGTGTGTTCCTGACATTCAGGCTTCCAGATTGCTGGCTTTTCTCCCCGTGTTGTCGGGCTCTGACCTTACTTTGGTCTTCTCGAACAGCGAGCTTCCGGCGTTCCGGCGGGATCTCCGGTCGTGAGAGTGAACAGTCCGCCTTGCGGTGTGCCAGCGAGTGGTGCTGGTGTGCGCGCCGTGGCGGCGTTTCGCCACTCACTGCTGGTGATGGGGCCGGCGCCGTTGCACGGCTGTGCGCTGCCGATTCGAATTCGGAATTTCCGTTTTCGGCGGCCGCAAGCCTTACAGCAGGCACGTGCCCGGCTCGTGTGCTGTTGTCCTCTACTGGAGGCGGGTCGCCGGCGAAGCCAGACACTTGGCGCAATGTGCGCGCGTGTGCAGCGTTGTGCTGCTCCCCACTTACTGTGGCGTATCGGCTCGCCATATTGGCGGTTTCCTCCGTTTTTTCAACGGCTTCATCACTCGATGCTTCACTGAGATCTCCCGAAGTCGGGTCTGCCGTAACAGCACGGTCTCTTTTGACTAACTTTTCTTCCGGACTCCCCGCTCTCTTCAGCACAGGTGCGCTACCGCTGTCGGGCTCCGGCTGCGGCGAGCGGGTATGTTCCGCATTTGACGCAGCTGTTGCTGTGGTTGCGACACTCTTTTCCGGCGTGCCGGTCTCACGCTGCACAGCTGGGGCAGGCTTCTGTCCTTCCGTCTGTGATGGCAGTACAGTACCATCCGCGGGCAAAGCGACGACTTCTGCAGCAGCTACATCCTGGTGTTCTTCCGGGTGTCCGGCTTTGTGCTCCACCGAAGTGGTGCGTTACTCCTCAAGCTTCCGCGATAACTGCGGGTTGCTCGCGTCTCTCCGATTGTTCGGCTGTGCGGCGGTCGTCCTCGCTTGTTCACTACGACTTGCGTGCGACATTGAGGCCTGCAACGGCGATTCCATCGACGACGGCGACAACGACAGCGAGCGATTTGCCTCCTCCTCCCCCTCCTCAGTTGGAGCGTCGGGGGCGGTGGTAAGTATCCCCGGAGAGGCCAGTATCCGCGTGCATACGTGAGCGGCAGCAGAGACCGACTGGTGAGGCTCCGGCTCAGCCGGCAAATCAGCAAGTCCGCGGTTGGGATGCGACAATACAGACAGTGGAGTGCGCGATTCCGCTTCGGCGGCTGGTTATGCAGTAGGCGTAGCGGTGTCCGGCGTTTCCGGTTGCGTTTCCTGAGAAGCAGGCATTGGTGCAGGCGTTACGCGATCCGGCGAAAAACGCTCGTGCTCACCCTTGATGTCAAGGACAACCGTAGTGTCGGTAACTGAGATGACCCGGTAGGGACCATCCGCGATAGGAGAAAGCTTGTGACGCTTCTCCTTCTCGAGGTTGTAGTATTCCTTCCGTATGAAGGCATAGCTACCTTCCCTAATCTGAGGGGCATGTCTGCGCACTCTTGCGTCGAAATTCCGCTTGTAGGCGGCTTGTGCATTAGCGATATTCTGCCTAACCGTAGTAATAATCTTCGTGAGCCATCGCTTCCACTCGTCCCTATGGAGGCGGGGCGAGGGAAAGTTTTCCAGTACTGGCTGTAGCTCGATGACATCCGACGGCGGAACGCGTGATAGCACAAGCTCGAACGGCGAGATCTGAGTAGTACGATGGACCTGCGTATTGTATGCATACCTCATTGCATCAGTGTACAGATCCCATTGCGACGGATGCTCGGCAACGAATGTCCGTAATGCATTGAGCATTGTGCGGTTAAAGCGTTCAACCTGCCCTTTACTCTGGGGATGATATGTTGTCCTGAACCAGTTCTGGATCCGCAAGATGCGGCAGACGTCTTGAAAGAACTTAGCCGCGAACTGCGGTCCATTATCCGATAAGAAATCAATCAGCGGTCCGTAGACAAAAACCCAAGTGTGTGACGAAAGCTTGGGCGACCGCACTGATCATGGTCAAAGAAAGAAAGCACAAATGAAGGGTGCCGTGTATCCAGAAAAATAGAAGCTCTACTGCATTGCGGATATACCTCCAAAATTACCTGCGTGTAAGAAAATTAGTGGCCGTAGAACACAGGACACGAAATAGAATAAGGCTCATCACTCATTCTGTTTTCCCCACATCTCTATCTTGCATACGGTGCGCTCTCGTTTCTTCCTTGTAACCGTTCTAGACGCTTTGTCCTCTGAGAGATCCCCAGTTTTTCGGTTATTGTCTCCAGTACATCTTATAGTGCCATGAGCAAGAATAATGAGGCTCGTGTTTCCTATTCTTCATCCGGCTCGCAGAGTATTGCTCCTTCTCACTGCAGCTCCGCATCAGAGCAATCCGTCACGGAGGAGATAGTTATGGTCCCAAAGGAAGTAATTCCACCCAATGCGAAGACACTCACGATCAACATTTGACGCGCTTCTCATTTGGATTCAATGACAAAAGTTACGTGGCACATTGTAGAAGATGTTTCAAATTATGATGGACCTGACAGTATCTCTGAAGAGAGTGTAGCAAGTGGCTCTTCGGAAATATGCACTGCTTCCAAAAGCAATGCCATAGTAGCTGTTGGTTGAGTATTAAAAGATGCACTGCGAAAGAGAAAATATAAGGCAGTCAGTAACAATTGCGAAAGGGAAAACCAGAAACGCCGAGAGAGATACAAGAAAAAAAACGCGGCACTCCCTTCGGAACTAGTTCAAACGTTTGATCCCGCTCCTCACGCTTCAGTTCAAGGCGGTTTTATACCATACGAGCAAAACCTTCGTATTCCTGTTCAAGTCAGACGTCAATGTTGTGATGGAGAGCTCAGAGTTCTTCAGGTGCTCCGCTGCTATGAAATCGAAACCTGGTATCATCAATGGATACCGAATGTGAACGGTACGAGGAACTGTAACGGAAAAATGTACGCATTGCAAGACGTAATGGGTAAACGATCTGTTGTCAACGTTCGGAAGCATTTGTGAGATGCTCCAAGCTCACCAGGGTCCCAACGTTTGCTGAAGTACGTCTGGACTTCAGACTGTTCGATTTGGTTGCCTCGCACTTGTTTTTGATGTTTCACTTATCATTGGACGTAATGCATGCTTTTGATCATGGAGGTGTATCGTGCCATCCAATGCGCGATGCAAAATGCCGGGCAGAAGAAAGAGACCGGCAGTGGTAGTAGGAATTCTGACATCGATGCACTCGTTGATGGTCTTGAAGAAGTTATGTACTTCTTCGACCTTCCTTAGCCATCGCTCAAGTGAGATAAGTTTTCATCTGTACAGGATATTCTCTCTGTCGAATTTTAAGTTCGGTAGATTCGTAATCAATAGGCGCATGTGCATGCCACCGAAGACTAGCGGATATGCTCTGTGCAAATGAAGTTTGTAAGTCTTTAAACTTTCCAAGTTAAGCAAGTAAGGTATATGTACAAAGTACACCATTTCTGTACAGGTAAATCAAGGAGTTAGTCGAACAGCTACCGTCGTTTCTTCGCCCTTTTCTTCTCTTGTATCGCGTTCCACCTCAAAGCTAACTCGTCCTCATCTCCTTCAGATGCTCGTGTCGAATCGAGAGCCCTTCTCGTCCTTTGAGTACGTTTCCTGCCAGAGCTTTCCTTATGTGCACCACGGCGCCGTGTTGCCTGCTCGTTCTCGGACCTTAACAGAGCCTTGAGCACGTGCTCGTGAATGTCTTGAGCTGTTGAAATCTCCCCGGCACTAGGGAGCGATTTAGGACCCCTGTTCGGTAGTTCACGTTCCTCACGGACCCTTTCAGGACTCCTGGAGGTCTTCTGCTTCTTTTCGGACTGATTAACTCCTTTCCTCCTTTGGAGAAACTTAGGCAAAGGCAATTGGTCCTGCCGAATAGGTGAAGCCTCGAGACGCGTAGAAAACTTTGATGATCCAGAGAACGCAATCGCGGTCCTCTTCGGCGGGCCTACATACGATTCGGTTGGAACTTTCTGCGGCATAGTAGTAGAGAAGCTTCCGGTGGAAGCGACACGGAATGGGCTGTCTTGTACATCGGTAAGAGAGCGATGATGGTGACCTTCGTTCTTCTTCATGGAACCTTTCTTATGGAAACCCGCTGGCGCGGCGGCAATAGCTTTTCGACAAAGTATGCTTTCATTTTTCTCTTCCTCTTTCTGCTTGAGTTGGCCCATCTTAGCAGCCATTCTGGCGTAATGTAGCGAGTAATATTCGTTCTCGCGATCTCGGCGAATTATAAGGAGGTGGTGGGCAGGAACGACTTTCCCACAGCTATCACTACACCTGCCACTTAAACTTTCTTTGCTGATGAAGCCTTCATCGAAAACAAACCCCACAAGAGAGGAAAAAGGTGAGATTTCGTCATGTGCAGATGCAGAAACGTTTCGTTCCGCGGTTCCATCTTTAAGATGAATGCCCACAACAGTGCCTCTCAGTCCCAATGGCACACTTACCTTCCGAGTTCTGATGACAACCATACCCTCCAGTCGCAGCCCCGTTCCATCAACTGGCACTGGTGTGAAATGCGAAGATCCTCGATGTGCTTCAAATGCTGACATATCAGACGGATCTTCCAGGCCGGTGATGAGCGTCGAGCGCGTTAGATCCTCAAAAATTTTCACTTCTTTCCCATGGATAGTGCCTTTGTATTCGTCCGGCATTGCGAGAACAATGCGGCAATGTCTTTCTAAATCCTTGACAAACGGTTCTGACAACACGTTTCTGGAAGCGGAAACTAGAGGTTGCTGAGCCGCATCCTGCACTGAGATCCATGTGGCAGCAGCTCGTACGACCCCGCCCGAGCTTTTAGGGGATTTAGGGGATTAACCCCCTAATACCGAGTCGTAGGTCAATCTCCTCCTTGGAGGAACTAAGAATAGCTCGTAGAGAGCCAATGACAGCATCGAAAACAGCCGGTTTCATCCCGACAGCGACCGCCAATCTTGAGGTTGTCAACCATCGCAGAGACCGATCTGCGACTATGTGATATCCGAAGGCAGCCTCTTTTACACAGGCTTCAGATCTAGTGAACGTAGGGGTAACTGTTCCAGATCGTGCAATACGAAGTACAGTGCACATGCAGCCGAAATGGGGACCATGGCCAATGTACAACGCCGTTTGATTCTCTGCTACGTCTGTGTTTCCGGAACGCTATGTAAAGAGGCTAGAATGCTATTTTGTGGATTGAATCGTTAAAAAATGTGCAAAGAATTGAATGTACGGCTATGTGCAAGCCAAAAAAAATTTTTTGGATACCATACTTTCATTTATTCAAGCAATACTACAGAATTTGTAGAATGAGTGAAAGCGGACATAATTGCTAGTTCACCTCCGTGACATGAAAGTTTTTGTACCTAGTATACTCAGACGGATTAGGTGGTAGCTCGATCTGGAAGCTACCAACGGCACTTGCATACTTGTCGATTGCAAATAAACACAAATAATGAATGTAAACTAACTCTGGCTAGTACAACATTCATGAAATGGTAGTTGCGCACATCCATTCCCCCACCGCTTTTCTACCTCCATCAACCCGGCAACTACTGTATTACCTCAATCAAAGTAAAGCACCTTCATCTCCTTCCTCTACCTCCACATCCGCGAATGATAGCGTACGAAATTCTTTCCCATCATCATTCTCAACGGTTTCCTCCTCATCCTCCACAACATCCTCCCAGCTCCACTTCTCCTCGTATCCAACAACACTGCTCCCTTTCCGCACCGGCTTCGGAACAGTCCTGAACCCAACCCGTGTCCTCTTCTTACTATCCCCTTTTCCTTTCTTGTTCTCCACCTTCGGCTGAATTTCATCCTCTTCTACCCCCACACTCCTCGGTTGGATCGGCCTCTTCTCGCCAACCTTCCTCTTCAGACCTCTCTTCCTCACCAATTCTCCCTCCATCACCTCATCCGCCCCAAAACTATCCGTCGCCGGTACAAGTCTCTCGCATCCTCGTCCTCGCTTCCGATGCACACTCCTACCCCAACGCCGTTCATGATCTTCGTCTTCGGCGCCGGAGTTACCGGCGTTCCCTCCACACCCCCTACCCCGCCCTTCTTCCTCCCATTCACCTCCTTCAAGCTCCCCTCCAGATTCTCAATGCGTTTCATCATCTTCTTCTGCTCCTTTTTCATCCCCCTCAGTTCCCTTACCACGAACCCTGTCAGCTTCTTCGTCAGTCGACCCACGTCCTCTCCCATGCGCGTCCCCATCGCTCCGGCACACCCCAGCACTGCAGTGGCCCACCAGTCCAGCTCGTCCTTTTCTTCCTCCTCCTCGAACACACTCTTTAACTTCTTGTGCGACCGTACCCCTTCGTCTGACTCCCACGGCCACCTAATGTTCGAACGCGAATCGTCATCGCTCATGGTCGCGTTGGTAGAAGATCTGGTAGAAGAGCAAAAGGGATATCGAAAGAAGAGAAATCAGGGAAGCCGAAAAGAACAGAACTCGCTGATCGTTCCTTCGCAAACCGATCACGGTGTGCCAAGGTTAGACGCTTTCGTTCCATGACACTGTAGTACCGCCGCACCCGCTCATATCCGTCCAACCTCTGCATCGCAATTATTTTCATATATACTAGCACAATTCTTCACTTTTGAACACTCTCTATGCTTCTCATTCTCTATGTTCTCCCAACCGTTGCGAGAAGGGCGTCCCTTTTCATACATTGTTCATGCCAGTAGTATATGAAATGAAATCCTACCACTACCATCATATCATGATTCTTCCGTCCTCTTCATCGCCCTACGTTTTACTCTTCATGTACTCCGTCTCTTCATAGCTTTTCCATCACAGAAGCTAAGTTCGCCACTCGTTTATGAACACCTTCTTCACTTCAAATTTACAAGCCTTAAAGGAAACAAAACATAGATATAGCTCCTTCGATACACCTCTTTATAGGTAATATCTGCTCGTTTCGTTCTCAATAAATATATCTTCTTCTCGCCCCTTCTTTCTTCATTTCTTCTCCTCTTTCCTACCTACTCACAGGCAGCAGAGCTCACAATGGCCTTCCAAAACACCCACAAGGTATCGCATGTACAGCTTCGCAACCAAACTGCTCTCATACCTATCCATCTCAACGCATTTCCCCATACGACATACATCACCTTTGACGACTGCCTTCAACTGAAGTAGGACGTTGACACCGGGGAAGCCACGGTTCGAGGAGTCCAGACCCTTTTATCCCCCGAACTGCTGGATGAACTCAGTGATGTTTATGACATACTTCACGAAGTTTCAATTCATGACCGAATCCTTGAACATCCTCCCTTCTTCCACACAATTGGGAATCTTTCAGAGCTACCCAACTACATGTCAGAGGCTCGGTCTTATTCACATAATCCCCTGAACATGCTCTCGCTATCCTCTCTCTTGGCATTCTCCCTCTTCGTTTCAGTAGCCATAGGAGCTCTCTATGGGATTATAAAGCCTCTCACAACACACGCTCTTCTCTACGATCGCTCCTCCCGCCAAACACAACTGGGATTCACCATCCTGTACAGCATGCTCGAAACTATGTTTCACATTATTTTGTTTGAATTGGCATTCTCTCTTCAGGCCACAAGGTATGGT
Organism: Gracilaria domingensis; assembly: GCA_022539475.1. Classification (NCBI taxonomy): domain Eukaryota; phylum Rhodophyta; class Florideophyceae; order Gracilariales; family Gracilariaceae; genus Gracilaria; species Gracilaria domingensis. The sequence goes on along the minus strand of VCMS01000266.1, from coordinate 17,086 downwards.
AGACTCGCATATGGTCCAATGACTCCGTCGCACACATCCAGCACCGTTTCGGCACTGAGGAATAAATACCTCGGCATGGGCATCGGTGGGCTTATCGTCCCCAACCTCTCTATCTTCGTCACCTATCAGCTCCGTCCTCCTCCAATCGATGTCATGGATTCTCTCAAAACTGCATGTATTTCCTTCTTCCCCGGCGGTTTCTTCTTCGGCTTCTTCACCATTCTCATCAACACATTTGGGATCTATTTCTCTACAAAACATACGTTCAACAACATAGTTCCGCTCTCCAATCGGGTGGTATACCGGAGAAGAGGGCTAAATCCGTACTGCCGTTGTATTCTAAACTCGTTCCGGAAAGCTTTGTTCTTTCAGGATTTCCTGCTTTCTATCAGACTTTTTCTGAACAGAGTGGTCCCAGTTTTCTTCGCACACACACTCTCCGAGTCTTTGGACCCCGAATCCCTTGGTTCGTACAGAGGTATCCCGCCCCTCCTCACAAACACCTTGTTCATTGTACTACTTGTATGCTCCGCAGTCGTCAAACACGCACCAAGAATCAACGCAAAGCGATACTTGTGCGCCATTGGTGAGCACCCTAGACCACCGACACAACATCTACTGCCTTCTGGCTGACGTATTCACCAAGTGCGAGACAAGTAGTATACGAACATAAGTACATAACTGATACATGTTTCAACTAAACAGAATCTCTTCTCTACAAACATAGTTCCCACTTGTTCATGACGCTCTCCAGGATTGAAGTGTTTGGTATGGTATCCTATCCTACCCTTCAATCTTGGGTAGAGTCGTCGCTTCCACAATTCTTAAACTTTCTCTCGATTCACAAGATCATTTACTTCGAAACTATATTCGACACATAGATTACTACAAAGTTTCATCACATATTCACTCAGTCCTCTTCGCCATCCTCAAGATCGTTTTCAATCTCCTCCACTTCATAATTCTCATCTTCGTCATCTTCTTCATACTGTTCTTCCCCTTCCTCTACTATAACCTCATCATTCTCCTCCTCCAAATTCGACGGTTCTGGATTCTTCTTCTTCTCCTTCATACTAACCAGGTCTTCATCCTCCTTGAACTGAGGTCGAAAGTGTGGGTTAAGGTGTACCGCATCCGGGAGGTTGTATTTCTCAGGTACCATGTACATGTGGTAACGAAACAAGGGAATCTCGGCGAATCTTCCATCCCCATTTGAAGCGCCTGCATGGAGCACATCACCTCTTCCAATAAATATAGACTTAGGCGGAACGAAAAACTTCCTCACAAACATCCCCCGTGGCAAACCTTCAAATGCCTTGGGAGTAACTGCGTAGTGTGTATGAGACCCTTCACATACCCAAATTGGAAACGGCACACTTACGAACCCAGTGTTTTCTGCGTTGGTTTTACATACTAGACATATAATGCACTGCACATACTGAGGTGCCCCACCGGTTTGATGTGTTTAGATCCCACTCTCGTCTCTCTATTTCATTACCCGCTCACTTCTCGGTAATCCGTCGCAACCGCGCTCTCCACCATTGTTTCCAACGCTTCCCGACATTTCCGACGCGTCCCACCCATTTAAACATCTCCGAAACTTCTACCGTTTCACAATACTCGTTTACTTCGCGTCCTTTCCGATTCTCAGTTCTTACATGGCGTCCACCGGAAATGACGCTCCTCGGACTGTTAAGCAGAGTGTGCTGGCCGATGAGAACCACGGCACGGTATCCTCTAGCGCATCCTCTAGCGCGTCGTTCGATTCAGCCAGCATGGCAACGCGTTTCTTGAAATGTTGGGGGTTGTTCATTGAGTTGCGAGATGCGTATGCCGCTTCAAGAAGTGGTACTGGTAATCCGCGTGAAGTTGGGTACACGGAAGTTGTTGAATACGCTGTATCAAACCGTGAACACCTGGCATGTGCACGAGAGTTCATCACCACTGCGGTCAAGGGTCCTTTCCAAAACTACTCCGCAAAAGAACTCACGAAGATCTGTCTGGACGTGCGTTTTCTGAGCAGGGTCTACAAATATACGCGTATCACTGATCTAGACGACGAGAATTCTGATCGGCGCGTGAGAGATTTGTTTACCTGGAGTCTTGAAAAGGATGTCGACAACGGTAACTCGTTCATAGAACGGGCTTTCTGGAATGACCTTTTCAAGCGACATGGTCCAGGCAGTAAGCAGACGAAGAGAACTACGTTCAGGATTGGGCCTCCCACTCGTTTTCAGCAGTTACTCTATCTCTCTTTCGTGAAGCATATAACTTCGGAGAGAAATCTCCCAGCGGCGAAGAGAGGAAAGACCGGGAAGGGAACCCATAGAGCTGTGCAGTTCGTCGACGGCTACATAGCTTCGAATGAGACGCACGGGAGACGGATGGCACATGCAGTGCAAACGATTTGTAAGGGATGGGATTTCTTTGCCTCAACCTTAGGCTTTGGTGATGGTGAGCAGATGTTGCTGCCATACCTGCTTGCAGAAAAGAAGTCGCTTGGGTTCCATGTCATTGAATCCCGCTCTGTTGGGTACAGTCCGGAGTCAGCTTTTCATACGTTGGGGGAAGAACTGAAACCCACGTTGGATGTGAACGACACCGTTTCTTGGGTTCATACTCTTCCGGATACTATCGACGCCAACTTACGGGAGTTGGCAAAGGAATTCTTGGCAGATTTCAGCAAGATTGTGTTGAATGGCTTCCTATACAAAATGTCCCCAACGTCAAGATGGAATTTGTTGGAAAGCTTCAGACCTGGCCGCCCCGCACGAGTACCACCCCGTTTCAATGTATTCTCCGAAGAGTACGTGTCTCCTATTCGTCAAGCGATGTCTGTACATAACTTCCAACCATCTCGACTTATCCCTAGGGCCGCTCCTTCAGGGCAGGATGGAGGAAGTAATACCGTCACGGTTAAGGTTGAGGACTCGATACAGATTCCGAGCTGCTCCAAGAGGAACGCCGCAGGGAAAAGCTCAGTTAACTCCGATGTCATCGTCATCCTCGATAGCGACAATGAAGAAGGTGATACACCTGGTGCCTCTGTTGGGGCGAAAGATAACGTTCCAGATGGGGTTCTCCCCCCTCATGACTTTGATGACACGCGCACGTTAAATGCTCTAGGTGTGGTGCGAGGAAGCATAGAGAAGCAATTCTCAATGCATTGTGTCGGATATGACGAAGTGGTGGAGGCCCATGGTAATATCTTCCCATCGGATACATCTTTGGAAGGCAACGTTCAGTTCGTGCTCACAGACCCACCATATGGCATCCGCGACAGCGAGTACGACGAATTGGCTGACGATGATATGGACAATACTGCGGACATCATGGCATCCATGCTTCGACCAGGAGGACATTTCGTTTTGTTCTGCAGTATCGACCAGTTTGGAGACTGGGAAGAGATTTTGCGAGAGCACAAGTCGGAGGACGCAAGCGGAAAGAAAACCGCATCATTCTTAGTGGATTCGACGCCCATGAACTTCATTCGTTCTCGTTCGAACCCCTTGAAGAACCCTGCGCGTAATACTACTGGCCTGTTTGGGGCGACGGAGTACGCCGTGCATGGCGTAGGGAATGGAAACCCGTACGCGGAACAGAAGGTAATGGTGAACTATCAGAACTTCAACTACGTTTCAGCTCGCTATCCTGGCCACTATTCTATCATTGACCAGGTTCCAAATCTTACGCCTGGGGAGAGTCTCCGATGGAGAGTGAAGAGTGGTAGAAGAATTCGAACCGCGAAGGCTCGTCCAGAACAAAAGTCGAGGCAGCTACTGATGGAGCTGATAGCGAGGTTCTCGAATCCCGGGGATGTTGTGGTTGATCTCTACTCCGAGACGTTCTCGCGCGCGCTGGCATGTATGGATATTGAGGGGCCTCGGCGTTTCATTGGATGTGAGCAAGATGAGCAGTGTTTCTCTCATGCCAAGCACAATGCTATTGTGCATTACGCAAGAAAGGTGTGGCGCAATGAATTGAAGATGAAAGAACCGGTTACGAATGAGGTAGTTCAAGCGTCTTATGTGGTGGATGCCAAATTTCCTGAACGGAAACGAAAGACTTCGACTATATGGAATGCACCCAAGGGATTCCCATCGTACCAATCTTTCCCATTCCATATCATGTCGTACCTATCCACCTATTGGAATGAACCTGGTCTTATCACTACGTACAAAGAGAAACCGTTCCATGAGTGGCCACTTGCCTTACAAGGGAAGATGACTACGTTGGACAGTCACACTTTACTCTCTGTCGAGGCGACATCGCTATGGCTCTATGTGAAGAAGTCGAATATCAAACATGCAGCAAGTGGAAATGGAGTATTTACGAGTAGGGCGTTTTCCGAAGGAAAGGTTATTGGATACTTTTATCGGACCTTGGTGTATCATGATCTAAGCCGACGCAATACCACACATCTGACGTATGGAGACGGAATGCTGGGGGCCACTGCATCTCGGTTCAGGAAGTATTGCATGCAAGTGAGGGTGAAGGGGCAAATGTACAACACTCTCCCGCATTATGATACTGAAGTCAACGCTGGTCATGCCTGGATAGTTCCTGCTCCTTTCTGTGTAGCGGGCTATATCAATGACGCGTCATATCGTGAAGGTGATGAGGACAAGGAATTGGAAGAAATGGATTCTAAATGGCACGCAAACCAAATGTATTCATTCGCCAGCCCACAGAGTATCAGGCTACAACTTTGGGGCTTTTGGAGAACTACAGACGCCTCGTAGTCACGGCCTCAAGGGACATTAAGGAGCACGACGAAATTTACGTTGACTATGGACCCACATATCCTTGGGAAAGGTTAACCTAGGTTTTCAGACAATGTCCTTGAACTTCGTATGGGCTCAATGTAGTGAGAAAAGCTTTTTGTTGAAGTAAATTGTATTGAACACTTGTGCTATGATTGCAGAAACACTACTCATATGTACACTCAAGCTGTACTGTGTAACATATTGATGCATATAGTGGTATGAAAGATCGTTGAAAGTGCCGTACTTGTATATGCAGGGCGCAACATCCGGGAAAATCGGACCAAGTCCGGATTATGGACCCGGGAAAGGTCCAAAAATTGAATGCCGATCCGCCACAAATGCTGCAGAATGCTTTTCTCCATATATGCAGTACGAGGTTAAATTCCCCTCCCCTTCACATATCAGTCCTGCACACCGAGTACGTGACCCTCACATATCACTCTCAATCATATACCTTCAGTATCGTTCACGTTTCTATATCTGTTCCGTAATACTACCGCGCACGAAGGCCGAAGGATCTCGGATGGCCCCTCAACGTGCGGAGCATGCAGGTGGTAAACCGCGAAAGGCATCGGTACCGCCGGAGCGCTGGGATACTGGGGTGGCCAAACGTAGGAGCGCGGTCGTCTCACGAAGTAGTGCTACTAATGGGAGAGGTAGCCGAGGCCGAGCACCTCGTGCTGGACTTCGCAAACCAAAATCTTCATCTACAGTATCGGAAGTAAAACCGAGAAGGAGGTCAGGAGCTTCCACATGCACTACGGAACGCACAGTAAGTGAAACCGTTCAAGCCAAGGATAGTGCAATGCGTGGGCCTGTTACACGCCACATGGCTGCAATGGAAGAGCCAAGGGTCAGTGATGATGAAAATGTAGATGTCAAAGCGATGAAAGGAAATAAGAGAAGAACGGCTGTACGTCAGAATGTAAGGAGGACAAGAGGCAGTGGAGGAACAGAAGGTCCTCGTATCGATGATTGTTTTGACAAGGTGAGAACTGCGGATGACAATGCGGAGATGGAAACCGTGGATTGCGCCATCGTGAGAGCCGAACCTAGAGCCGAACCTGGGGATAGGGTGATACCCAGAAGCGCTGCCGGAACAGAACGTAACAGTTATGATTCTAGAAAAGTGAAGAGGAACGAGAAAATGAATGAGGGTGTCTCTCGTGCCAAGAAAGGCAGTGGAAGAAAGGAGCGGGAGTCCACGGACGCAGTAGATATCCCAAGTGACGTCGAGGACAAGGATAACGTGGAGGCGAACGATAACGTGGACGCCGGAAATGCAACGCATATGGCTCCCATCGAAGGTAGGCATGATTCCGTCCCTCATATTGGGTCCAGACAAAAGGAAGACGAAGACGAAGACGAGATACAACCGACACCAGTCACAGGTGAGTCACAGAGAAACAGGTTCAATCAGGTCAGAAGAAGGACGAACCATGGAAATGAGAATAGACGGGTAGGGAACGATCGGCAACCTGTCATTGCAAACGCCCGTAGAGAAGTATGGAACGATAAAGATGTTGATCGTGGTGATTTGTCACGGAGCTTTTCCCTGCATGGTGCAATGGAAGAAGATGAAATGAATCCCTTACTCCGCGATACGAGCTTTTGGAAAAGATCGGGAAACTGAAGGGAGATCTGTATCGTACAATAGATGACAAGCAAAGTCTGAAAATGAGCGTACGACTTGCTCAGAAGAACATAGAGCAACTGGAGGTTAAGGTCAGAGAACAAGAGGTTCTCATACACTCCTTGAGAGAGGCTCTCAGACGTGGAGGGAAAAGGAACGAACGTGACAGTAACAAGAGCAGGAAGCGGTACAACATTGACGTGAACGACGAGTTTGTTGGTGTTGCGAAGACCGTCTATGACTCCATACTTCAATACGCCAAAGACGAGACAAGAGAGCTATGCTTCGAGATGAGTATACCGGCAAGGAACTGGGGCAACCGAAGTGAGACAGTTGGACCTGAGAAAGACGACAGTGTGCTGGTTGTTGATGGGAAGGAGATAGTGCCAAGGTGCCCAATGGATCTTGCCATGGAGATGAGGGCGTACACGCCATCCGTACGTGGTGGAGGCGACCATTTGTTGATGCAAATTGTGGAGACGGAGGTAATGAAGTCACGTTGGGAATCTATCTGACGAATGAAAATGGAAGATGACTGTGTGAAACAGTTAACGCACGACATTTGTTTGCGCAGAAGGTTGAAACAGGCTTTAAGTGATGCAATAGGTGTTCCAAAACGCCATGCGAAGGAGAAGTTATTGATGGGACTAGGTTACGACATGCTTGTAAGGACCCCGATAAAAAATGATGAAAGGGAGCAGAACAAGTATGAAACACAAACCAGAGAGGTACGTGAAAAACTCCTACCCAAAGATGCAAATGGATGTGAGATTCTGTCGTCGTGGAGAACTCAGAAGGTAGAAGATATATGTTTCTCGGGCTTTAACCCATATCATGCAACCGAAGATGAACCATGTGACTTGCTTTTTCGGAACAGCCTGAGCTTGGAGGTGCTGCGTGAGTTCATGGGCTACGACGTTTTACAAACAAGTTCGAGGAATACCGAAGAGAGGGACCCAGTGGATGGAACAATTATGCATCTGGCACGTCTTGATGCCTGGATAGCGTCCGTTGTTCGCGCGACAGAGTCTGAACGAGGGAGAGGTGGTAAGAGACAAGTGTTGTTCTCCAACTTGTTCCGGAAATATCTACCACTGGCACTTGAGAGTATACTGAAGACCGTGAGGGTCCGCATGCAGCAGAGTTATCCAACAGAGTTCAGAAATAACCCATCGAATGCTGAAGATGCGCGGCAGGGAAATGATGACCGGGTGGGCACTGTGGTTTACTGGATTCCGTCGAAAAGGAAAATGTACCTTGCTGTCCGAGAAGATGTGTTTATGGGAGAGATCTCTGAGAAGCTCGGAGCTGTACTGGATTGCTATGTTGGATGCTGCAGTCGGGGAGACCATATGTTCTACGACATAACTGCAGAGAGGGATGTGAGGGAAAGGTCTGTGCAAGAAGGATTACATGAGGAGAATTGGATAGAACGTCGCTAATGCATTATGGTTTACGTTACGAAAGTTTGGCGATTGGATGGTAGTGTAAACGAGCTCGGGGATTGCGATAGAATCTGTTAATGTAGAATCGGTGGAACTTCCAGTGCAATGGAGGGAAAAAGGGGCGTGCAGGATAGTTTTGTCGGAGGATGTGTACCGAGCCTTTGATCGAAGAGAATGGGACGAGACCGAACCATGGGGATACAGATGCAGTTGTTGACCGTTTTAGAGAATTGGAGGTTTGCAATGTGTGATCTTCCTCTCATCCGTGGCCCAGCGGAGGGAAATGCAGTTCAAGGATTCGTCAATGTTATCCAACGGCTCCGTTACCTCGAAGAAGCGAACAAAGGCAAATTCAGAATCGGAATTGCTTTGGTTACATCTGCTAAAGCGAACCAGGGCAAAGACTTTGCATACCCATGCGGTCGGGAAGTCACAACCGGGAGGAGGAGTTCCATTAACCAGGACGGTAGAGAATTTTGGGGACTTGGAAGGGCCGAAAGAAGTGGTTGCAAAAATACGTTCACACAAAGAGACCTCCGGCTCTCGCAGTCTAATGCATTGAAAGTGACGATCGTAGTCATCCAGCGAGGGGCAGAATCCAGAAACAATGTAAGCGGAGTTAACGACGGTGATTTTGATGTCATGGGGGTTGTCCAACGGTTGAAGAGTTTCTAAGCTTAGGGTACGGAAGGAAGAGAGGGCGTCGCGAGAGATTTGGTTGATGAACTGCAATGTAGTTTTGGAGAACAAATCTGTGAGAGCAGATGACGTGACGTTTGGATGGGACCGTAGATACTTGTCGGCCGTGATGATGTCGAAGAGGGAGAATGAACTACCATCACTAACCATGGAGGGACACCGCTGCGACAAACGACTGGCCGAGTTGGTAGACATGGAGAAGTGTTTCCTTACCGAGATGGAGTGTAAGAAATCCTGCGACTCTTGGATTGAGTCCACTGTTTCCTTATGCGCAGTTGATCTTCTGCGAGAGGTACGGCGGTAGTGGTTCTTGAAGAGGAGATGCGCGTGCTCGTACACACCTGCATCACCGAAATGGAGGCCTCCGTATCGACGGATGTCTGGAATGATGTGATCCAGGAGATGGAATTTGAGAGTACGAAAGTTGGAGGCTTGGTATGGACCCAAAACTGAGACAGTTTGAGTCTTGAAGTTCTTGATGAGAGTCTCCAAAGAGCGTAAGCGATCATCAGTCCATTCTGGGGCAGTGTAGTAGTGAAGAACGTTATTGACGAGATCGACGTAAGAGGTGAAAATGGTGGTTATTGGGGCGGGAGATACTTCACCGCAGCAACGGTCGAAGAATGCACCGATGAAGGGGAAGACCATGTCGAGGGCGCGATAGTCCTTTGCTTCTAGCATGCCTCTGATTCCGTCAGTGGTGAAGAAGCCGTTGAGAGACTTACCCTTTTCAGATGTCGAGAAATCAATGTGAAGCCCTGGAGCCGGAAACGAGCGTTCGATGTCAGCTAGGATGGAGTTGGCGTGAGTAAGAATAGATGTTCTGATGGACGGAAACGACCTGGAGGATCCATTGAAGCCCACGGAAGTGTGAAGAGAATCGGACTTCAGGCGTTCGATTGTGGCGAGTTTATGAGTTTAGAGATGCCAAGGTGAAAGTTGTGAAGGGGCTCGAAGGAGAAGATTGAAAAGGAGTGAGCAGTGAAGAGATGTTGAGAAGAGGGTAAGATTCCAGAAAGGACTTGTATGGAGAGAGAGAGGTGGAGTGGAGAAGTTCTGCAGCTTCTTCTTTGAGGTTCCTTGCAACCCGTGGTCTATGGGAGAGGAGAGCAGAATCTGCCTCGAGAAGTAGGTCATCATTTTTTTTTGCAAAGTGTGTGAGAGGGTTCGCTCTGTGAGAATAGGTTGGTAGAGGTTGAGTTTTGAACGAGGGAGGAGACACCGGTGGCAGGGTTTGCTTGGCTTTGTGCCATGAAGTACTGCGAGAATGTCCTTGGCTTCGGGGATGTCAGCGCTGTAGTTGGAAATGACTGGATGGCATTGACGAAGGACTCCTTTGGCGTCGCGGAAGGGAAAACCCTTCATACCGATATGATACAGAGGTTTGAGGATGATTTCTAGGGACTCCTGGACGAGCTGCATGCGCACAATGCGGGTCACACTGGGGGTTGAGGGAGCGACTTCCAAGGAATCTGTGTTAGTGGAGGACGAGTCGGAGGTGAAGGATGTGGGTATGTATCCGACGAGTGTGTAGTTCTGCGTGATGCACTTTCTGCGGAAGGAGTCATTGAAATTGAGGAGGGTGATGTGAAGAGGATACGACGTAACAGAAGAACTTTTCAAAGAGGTGGAAGACTTGTCTGAATATAGTTGAACGAGGCCGACGAACGAGTCTGTGCCGGTGATACTGGGATCGTGCCAGATGACGTCGGGGTCCGGAGAATGCATGATATGCCTCTTGATAGTCGGGACGACATGGCGGCCGAGTTCCGAAGCCATAGGGTGTGCGATTGCGGTAGTTCCTGTTCTTGAAGCTTGTTTGACCGGATGAAAGAAGGAGTTGCTGTGGGATGCGAGACGAAGTTGTTGTAGGAGAACCTGAACGGGGTCCCTGAGGTAGAGGGTGGCGGAGAAGTTATGGTTTTTGTCATGGATGATGGTTGAGGTGAACCCAATGGAGCTGACTGTTTCTTCGAAGATTTTGGAGTGCAGTTTCAGACATTCGGCAGCGGAAGTGATGGAGGTCTGGAAGAGGGAAGAGGGAAAGGTGGATTGCTTGAGAATGTTGATGAGCTCGTCAGCAGAACGCTTTCCGAGTTTTGTGGCGATGGAGGATATGTAGGTGACGAGGTTATGGATGTGGTCTTTCTGTGAGGGTGGAGAGGGGGAGAAGGCGTTACCTGAGCCTGTGGAAGGGGACTGGGAGGCGAGTTGGTGATGCGGGCTGAGTATCTGTGCTGCGTCGGATGAGCGTAGGGAGAGGGCAAGCTGTTCCTGGAGATAAGGATCGTCGTCTGCGAGTGCTACGTTATCGGACGGGCGGTTAGAGGGGGGGAAGAAAGGGGGTTCGGTGTTTTTGAGTCTGCGGCGCTTGGTTCGGGGAGGGAAGTGGGATCCTCGATGAGGTGTTGGGGTGAGAAACGGGTTTGGGTCATTCCTGTGTCTGCATCGCTTCTGATGCTGGGCGAGAGAGGCGAGGGACTGTGTATGGAATGAGCAGCGGGGGAAACAACAGTTGTGCATGGCTGGGTGAGAGGGTATGAAAGTAGTAAGGGAAGTTGCTTGCAGAGGGAGGTCGGTGGTGATGGTGCGGCGCAGAATCTTGGAGCACCCTGCAGGAGAGAGTATAAAGTGTGTTTATACGCCACCAACTCCACCGTGCACGTGATCGTTTACGTACCTTTCCTGCATGTTTCAGTGTGGGGAGGATTCGAACTTTTCTGAACACAACTTTCAAAAATTTTCGCGGACGGCGCATTACGCGGCCGGAGATGATTGACGTACAGTGTGGCTGCGATTGAAGTTCTTCTTCTGTGAGCTTCAGTGGCGTTGCCTCTCAGAGTTCTGTCCTGGGATGTGAAACGTGCGAAACAGGTAAGTCGTGGCGTAAATGTTTGATACGGCGAATATGCGCGACTCTGACCAGTGTTTTTGCGCGGCGGCGGCTGTGTGCGAGAATGAGCGCGACAGATTCATGAAGCTGCAGCGTGCGGAATCTTTGGATTGGAACCGGAGTAGTTCAGGATTTTATGTTTGGGATGCGTACTGAATGGGTTCAATGTAAGTGAGACTTTTTGATGCTGATGGTGTTTGCGAAGTCTAACTGCGGAACGTTACGTGATTTTGCGAGACGCACGGAGAGGATTTGGAAGCAGGTTAGCGTGAAATGTCTTGGGCGGGGCCTATGGGTAAGTTTGAGAAGCTTTTTGTTCGACTTTTGATGTGAATGCTAACTGGATAATGTTGTATGCGTATGCGTAGGGCTTTTGGGACAGTTTGATGCGTGTTGTCGAGGGTATTGGTGAGGTAGGGACACATGGTAAGTAGATGAGTGTTCATTTGAGAATGTTTCGAAGAGCGAAGAGTTAGCTAACGGGATATGTGACTGCGCGGCGGGGTCTGTTTGCGAGAATGAGCGCGATAGGTTCATGGAGTTATAGCGTGCGGGATCTTTGGATTGGAAGTGGAATGGGGATGGGGCGGAAGGCGGTGGTTACTTCGTTTCCTATTGTAACGTGTTTTTTGAGGTAAAGTGGATAGGGAGAATGGTTACGATGTGGTGGGTGGTTGGGTTTCTAGAGGAATCATGCTAATAACCTGAACTCTGACGAACAAGAGTTTGGGGTCATGGAAAGAATGATTACCTCAACGGAGGCCTTCCAGGTAATCATTCTTTGCCATTACTCCAAATTCTTGTTCGTCAGAGTTCGGTGTGGATGGCAAGGCACGCGTCGGGGTAAGTACGAGATGTTTTTTGTTCGAGTTCTGATAAGAATGCTAACTGGTTACTGTTTTATGTGTATGTGCAGGATTTTCGGGACAGTTTGATTCGTGTTTTCGAGGCTATTGATGAGGTAGGGACACATAGTACGTAGATAAGTGTGCATTTGGGAAAGTTTCGAAGATGGAAAAGTATCTAACGGAGTATTTGACTAGCTTGTGTTTGTGCATGTGCAGGTGCGTTGGATGGCAATGGATCGGTGGCGGTGCTGGAAATTGTGCAGTTGAGATGTTTTCGAGGAGTTGGGGAGATGAAGATGGCGAAGAATGTTGAGGTAAGTGTGTTTATTTCCATGTTGGGATGGACGAGAGACTAGGCAACAGAAAACTAACCAAGGGGATGTCTACATTGAGGGCAACGAGAGCATTTTCAGGGTATCTATTCGGTGAGTTTCGATGCGTAATTGTCTTCCCAAATAATACAGGGCTTCTTTGGTGATGTCAGAATGGATTTTCGGGGGTGGAAGTAGGGTGGAGATGTGTACGATGACCGGTTTGGACCTGTTTTCATGTGGTGCTATACCTTGCATGAACCTGCAATACTGCATCAATAACATTCATTTCTGCTAGGATGGAACTTCCACCGTGCTTTCGGACCGATGGCTCTTTTGGACCGATGGACCGGTAGTACTAGTGAACTAGCAGAAATGGAAGTTAGTTCTAAGATTCTAGCAACGTTCATATTTCTTAGAAATAGCTCGTAGTTTGAAAGTCAAGCCTAGTATTCCATTCAAACCATACTGCAGAATCTGGAGTTTACTCTAGTTTTTCTTCCACTTCAAACTTCCACTAATCGCAATTTAACATATGAAATACTAGCATTTTTTTCTGCGATTTTTGGACTGTATACTAGCATCCCGGAAACACAGACGTATCCTCTTCGTCTGGTGTTGTCTTCGCTCTTAAGATACGGAACTGGTACGTCGCTGGAAGATGCGATCATGGTACAACATTTCCTTGTCCCCCCCCATCATAGCGAACATTACTTTCGGGCCTTACCCGTTTCACAGCAATAATCTCTTTTGGCTGAATCATCATAATGGCCTTCTTCTGGAACAGTTCGCTGACCACCATGTTCATATCCGTTATGAACTTGACCTTGTTGGTAGGGTAAGTTTCTATGTGAGTGGTAGAGGTATGATTATGATAGCCCTTGGTTGGGAGACAACTTTGCGAGTTGTATCCATGTTCGCAATCGTTTCCACGTAACCTGGTGCTGGGCATGGATAGCAAAACCACACAGGACACCCAGGTGCTATATCAGACTCTTGCACGCTCTAGCCTGTAAAGAAAAATGGTGCCCTGGTGAGTGAGATATCCACCAGAAATAGGAAGCATTCGTTTATATTATTGAAAGCAGAAAATCAAGTGTTCCATCAGCAATACGTAGAGTTGGAAAGTTAGTAAGAAATCTTTTCCAATAAGCATAAGAATGAACACAAAGTCATCGGTTAGGCTTTCAATATCGAAAAATAGTAGTTTGCTGTTATTATCAGAACCCAAGTTCTCTACAACGATGAACAGTATTGCCTCACGCGCTACAAAATCTCGTTCCCAGATCTCATGCTTCAGTCTCTTCTTATTTGTGAAGCCAAGTGTTTCGGCTGGCTACAACTCGCTACATCATTTCAAGCTCTCGTTCCCAATCATTTTTGATTCTTGTACCTTCGGTATATCATGCAAAGGTTCTTCATGTGTCCAAAGTAAGTTTATTACATCTCAAAGGGCGACGCCTACTAAAGACTGAACAAACACTAACGTTAACCCTGGCAGAATCATACAATGTGAAGAAACAGCTCTTAATGCGTCCAACACACTGCTGCCGATCCACCACGGCTCAATACCGTGCGTAACTCCACCATCCATATGTCGCGTCTCACTCGCAACTTGTTCTCAGAAGTGCGTGCGTCGTTATCGCTTGCATTGCCGTTGTGTAGCAGCACTATCATTGAGTTGTTGAAAGTGAATACTCTGAAAGAGATCGGAAAGCTTTTGTGGCAGAAAACGTCTGCGGCGCTCCATACATCTGCGGCGCTTCATTGCGTTCGAGCTGTTGTGACTCGACGGTTTCCTCCGCGGTACGAAACAAGTTCGCATCGTTCTCGGTGTCTCGCAGCGGAAGGAAAAGAAGTGGTGCGTTAGTGACTGACGCGTGTCTATGGCAGGCTGGAGCAACATATCGGCCAATGGTTCAATCAGTTGGCGCTTGTTGCCACCTTGGCTACGGTTATCATTCTATGTCGCCTCAAGTGTCACTATAGGGGGTGTTTAAAGCTGAACGCTCTCTCAAATTACGAGTAAATGTTGTCCATTAGTTGTAGCACTCTCTTAAAGCGCTGGACTCAGTCTGATGTCAGATACCTGAGTCAGCCTCATGCATACGTAGTTGTCTGTGGGAGGTTGTAGCGAAGCGCCCGTTCTCGAATACGACTGATGATCAATACCAATTTTTCAGTACCCTCTCTTTTATATAATTTATGAGGACACTTGCCTTGTGGAAGTTAGAAGTTACAGCACACAGATTCGTGTAACGACTTCACTGTTATCCCCAAATGTTGACCTAGTTTTTTACTTCATTCCGGAGATAGATCTTCGTCTTCGTCCCGATGATGCTCTTTCATCAATACTTGAAGAAAGGACATATTCCTGTCGATAACTCATGCGGTGTTGAAATGCGCAGCACAACACACCTGATCTTGGTACTCGTGCACTCGTTGCATAATCGCCCCAGGTTTATACGGTCGTGGAGTAACAGCAAGGTTCCATCAAAAGAGCATTCATGTTCTGAAATCTTCGGAGTTTTTTCCAGATGGTAAGCCTTTTGTGCATTCATATTACAGCTTCCGCGTCGTTTTCGGGGGTCCACGCCTCGAGCAGAAAGGCCATATTGTCGATCTCCGTTTCGGGAGTAAGATACCACTAACGCGTCTTTTCGTGCAATAGCGACAGACGCATACTGAGAATCCCACCCACTGACTAAGCATTTCTTCGTTACAAATGCTTTCTTTCCCAAGGAAAAAAAGACTCTGTAGGCCACAAATGGATTCATATCGATAAGTAGAAGAAGAGAACCCTGAATTCGAAGGAAGAAGGAGTTGGGCAAAGGATAGTTGAAACTGTTGCGAAAACTGTTCTTCGAACTGGAATGATATGTCTTTATAACCTTATACAGTAATGTGTTAGGAGAGAAATGACTGCGTCTTGTGATCCACTGACTACGCGATTCGTCACCAAGCTTGTCTCCAACGTTGTCCTTAACACATTTTCCTCCCAATCCTTCTTTCTCAAGCCGTGTCCCGTTCGCTTTGGAGCTCAGGGTCACTAGCGCTCGAGTTGCGAACACGAAATCCATCGAGAAATGTTGGGAAATCTGTGCAGAGAATACCTTCGCAGCCTTTCGTAGTGAGGTCATTGAACCACTGATTTCTTCTCTTCTTCGCGAAGAGAGAAATTTCGGTCATTTTCCGAGTTGTAGATCGGGACAAAGAGAGAGATCGACAGCCTACGGATATGTGGACCGTATTCGCGTTCGTCCGGAACTTGTTCAAAGGCTTGAAAAGATACGCGGTTGAATTTGACACAGAGATTTTCAGCTTTACTAACAGATATCTTTTCGCTATCAGATCACGAGTTCTGAAATCTGCGTGGTGGGCGCTTCAAACGCTTTGAAGGCGAGCGGAAGTGTATAAGATTTCTCTTGTTCTTAATCTTCTTTGGCTCCCTTTCAGAAACAGAGCTGGCTTCGAGAGACGAATTTGTAACTTGGCTTCTTTCGTTTCCTCATTTCGTTTCCTTTCACAACCTGTCCTGCCCGGAGTATCTTCTGGTTTCGCAACAAGGCGTCTTTTTCCGTTTTCACCTTTGCTTTTCTGGGAGTGTAAAAGTGCTCTATTGGAGCACAGGACGTCTCTAATGAGAGCTTGCTTACTTCGTACAGAGGGATATTCCGTTGTTCGAATAAGGGCACGGCTCCACGCTCTAAGTATTCCATTACGAAAGCGACGAATATACGCATGACCCACCATCCGTCTGTTTCGGATATGCCGCCTTCTCGAGAGTAACCCAATCCTTTTCCTTTCCGCTTCGTTTTTGTGCGACAAAGTTCAAGAACTGTTTCAATAACTCGGCAGCCTCCGAAGCAGTCTCCGTGTTTCTGGAAAACGAATCGTACATTGTAACCATATCGTCTTGAACATTAACGGCAAGCAGAACCAATGGCGCCCTGATAATAAGGACAAAGAATTTCTCTGCTTCCTCAAACGTCCAAGACGTCTTCTGGAACCAACGATGTAGATCATCAAAGACTTCATTTCGTTTATGGTTGTCACGTGCATGTCTCAACCGGAAACAAAGAAGCTGTCCAGCACAACCACCTTTTCACCAACCGAATGCTTACGTACGCGCTCAACGTTTCGATTCCGCAAGCGAAACGCGAACAAGTCCATGAAATCGTTGTCTACCCAACCGTCTGCTTGCCGCAGTTGCCTAATTCTCCCTGCTGAAAGAGTTATCTTCTCCACAGTATAGTTTTCGGGCTCTTCTTTGAGCAATCTTCTTCTTCCGCTGAAAGGTTTTCGAGGGCGAGATCTCAGGCTCTTTTCGGAACTACTGTTCTTCAGAATCGGGTGTTGTTTCCATTTGTTTTGGGGCATGACACTTTCGGGGTTGGGATTTCTTCGGGCTCCATGGGCAGGATACGGATGGATTTCCAGTTTCTTCAAGAGCCGCTTCTTCTGTCACAGTGTCCTCGGATGTTGCTTTCG
>VCMS01000265.1:0-75487 GCA_022539475.1 Gracilaria domingensis | reverse complement strand
CCGAATCAAAACAGTAAGACTTAATTGCTGCGTGCTCATTCTCCACCCGCGCCAAAGAAGGAGCAAATTTTTGAACAGTTCATATTTCCAACCAAATACGCTTGCGATTTTCTCGATTTCTAACCTGGTAAGCAACATAGCATCCACGTGGGTCAAGTGATGGCTTCTGAATCTGGTTTCTGCGCCAATAAGCGAACCTCACAACCTGGCAAACTACTTCAGCCATTCCACCCGCTATGCCTCCCTGACCCAATAGTAGTACGATATACCATGGTCTAACATCTCTTAAGGAATGGAAACAAAGAACAGTAGTACTCTGGACCGTTATTCGCAACAAAAATGCAAGCGATTGTTATAACGTACATCAAAACCTCTGAAACCAATCATCTACACAGACCCAAGAAGAACTATCTCTTGATGAGTAGACAAAACTTTACAACCTTCTTCACCAGCAAACGTCTAAACCAGCTCTAATGATTACCTTCCCAATTCGCTGAAGCTCGTATATACAAAATGTACTCAATTCACAGCAATTACAAGAAGACTCGGACTATCCCTCTGCGCTACAACGACACAGATAAGTAAAAAATGCCACAGACTTTACAACAATATAAGATGACGTCCCAACTGATTTATATTAGAGAGCATATTCAAATTTTCAAGGATGCATCGCGAAAAACTGCAAATCATCCAAATGTTGTCATACAGGAGAAACGAGCAAGAAAAGATAAAATCAGAAAACGTGTCTGCAGAAAACAAGTCTTGAATGAAACCAACAAAAGAACTGTGCAAAGAAAAATGAGGCACAACCTGATTCTGTTAAAGTGAGCCCCGCAAGGCGAAAGGCTCCAAGGCAGGACACATATAACAACAGTATTATGAGAACACATTGAAATCGCAAAGAAGCGCTTCTGTATGCAGCGCAAACGACGGCAGATCAAGAACAGAACAAAATCGTAATTTTCGTTGAGCGCAGACAACAACCCTAAGAAGCTCTTGAATTCTTTTGCATTTGCCGAAAGAGTAGCCTCACAATTTGAAGGAAGAAGTAAGCCCAAGAGCGAGAAGGAAAGAAGCAAAGGTAGAATCTGACGCTACAGAGTCCAACGACAAGGCTCCTTAACATGACTCCGCAAGGTCTGAAAGAATCCCGCAATCTATACATTTAAGCCGTTTCTAGCCCAGATTGCAGATATCTAACCTTCAAAAGCTTCCAACAGTCTCACAAGGAGTAGTGCTGCACCTAACCGGAGTGTGTGCGAGCAAGCTGCGCACGCAGAGTCGAGACAAGGTTTTTGTTTATTTGGGGCGGCGTCTGCATATACTCCAATCAACAATCCTTGACGACGAGCTCATTCACATTTATAGTCTCGTGCGAAGACCATGGATTGCCTCCTAACGTCATCCTGTAAGCTCTTTGCCTTTCTTCATTGCTGTAACAACACGATCGGTAATCGCCAAATCATCTCATTATATAGCACTGACATCTTGTACGTGGCACACTATGAATCACCCCATTTTTGGGTAATTTCGGAAGAAGTCTGCAGGAACCTTCATAGTAATTGGGAATTGGACTCAGGGCATACGACTGGACGCTGGACTTCCGTATAGTCGACGTGTTAGAGACGATACGCAAAGGTGTACCCGCCGGAGTTTGCATAAAGCCCTGACACTGGGTCGTACACTTCGAACCTCGAGAGTACACACACAATTGTATTAGAATGGCTAATTCTATGTAATACCCTATATAGCTCGGCATTCGCCTAGCCCACCAAGGTAAACTCACCTGAGTCGCGTCCTACACCCCAAACGGGCTAACATATGTCGCCTACGTAGTCATACCCTCGCGAAGGGTAACACGGCTAGTTCGACATATCTACCCTCAGGATTCTTAGAAGCCTAACCCGTGCACCAATCTGTTTCTTGTTATGTCCCACATCGGCTATTTCGAGCGTCTGCCAGGACGTGGAGTCGCTTCCTGGATATCTCGCCAAACCAAACACGAACCAAAACAAAAACCCACAAAAAAACATAAAAAAACCAAAACTCATGCCACACGGCATAAAAAAACATACACCTCGTTAACTGCTTCTGCCCTGTCGGCAATTCTCGACCTCACTTTGGTTAGCTCATGTGGCACCACCTGCGTGGTCGACCGCCGCTATCGCCCTGTTCGCCGGGAATTGGCCGGCGCTTGCTCGCTCCGTGGTCTTCTTGTGTACACTTCAACACGTTGCTTGTTTGCATTCCATTTGAGGCGCTTTCTCATCTCGTACCCACTTGGCCCCGCTCATTCGTTTCACCTCTTAGGTTTAGCCATACGTCTTCGTCTTACACCCCGATTGCTCCTAGTTGGCACGGAGAAGGGCTGTGTCACTGAGAACCTGCCCATAAGGGAGCAGACTCGGAATCCTGTGAATCATCCATTCATGGGTTTTTGCCTTACATCTATGGCCTCCGACCTAGAAAGTGAGGTTCAGGTGGATACTCTAACGAGTCAGAAGTTTGACGGATTGGATGCCCCTCGGGAGATTGCCTCTAGTGAGTCACTCCTTCGCTCACTGGAAACAGTTCTCATTCTATCCCGACATATCGGTGGTCTGTTGAACTTTAGTAAGCTGTTTGCGATCAGTATTGAATCGGTAATCTGCAGTATGCCGATATCCACTCGATACTCTAGGGCTTCGCTCGTCAACTCCGCTAGCCCGTTCCACGCTGCTTCCGCGCACAGTCGCCCGCCCGGAGGAAACCCTGCCCAAAGTGACTCGATCCCGAGAATACACCCCCATTCGGGTGAGCACAGAGGCGGCTGCTCCTGACTCCACCGGCAGGCAACACTGACCACCGGAGTGGAGACACTGTCCTTCGCCCCTATGGAGCAACAGACCCCGCTGGCTATAAGAAGTCTAAAGAGCCCGAATGACAATGCCACATTGCCCATAGGACCTTATGGAGGGCCTGGAGATCCACAGACGTTGGAACACGCCCAGTTAGGAATCCAGAATATATCCTTGAGGCAGGAAATGAATTCCCTTCTAATTTCGGACCGCAGCGCTTTCGTGACGAGTACCGACAATGGTTCAAGAATCTTCGTATCGAGAGGCAACGATGCAACCAGGTTGGAACATCTGGACAATAATTATCCGGAGGATGAAGATTAAGGAGCCGCCAAGGAATAAACCGAATCGAAGCCTCAGTACATCGTTCCGCTAGCGAGTCGCCGGAGCCTAAGAGGAGTCCGCGTCATTACTTCGGATTCATCGGACTCCTGGACTCCGACAGTAGCTCGGGACAGCTCGTCATCATCCTTCATCTCCGATTCTTCGGCTAGGACTCCATCGAGTTCCCGTTCTACTCGTTCAAGGCTACTATCATTCCACGTGGGCTCGGACACCCCAGAAAGAAGCAGCCACCTGCCTGAAGAGATTAAGACAAGATCCGTATGTTCCGGAAATTGCTTTCGTACTTGATACCGTTACAGAATATGCGTCGTCAAGGACACTCTAGAGGCATGAAAAAAACTTAGACTCTACCGTAGACTCGCGTAACAATCAACAAGAAGGATTTACAGGAGAAGACCAATCATGGTGCTAGATTTCCTCCGAGTATGTTCAAGAACGGATATCCTCGTATGAGGAGCGACAGCGATCTATAACCTTCCGTATCCTAAAAGACCTGACCAGAAGCTCAGTTTAATCCCGCCGCGGATCCTCACAGCAATAATGGGGTTACAGTGCCCAAACGGTTCATTACCTCTAGGTATAACGCTACTGGTCTGCATTCAAAGCTCAACCCTGAGGAGACGAAGCAACACCGAGAAGACCGAAACGTCTTATTCAACGCGCCTGAATAAGGCTTTCACCGTTGCGGTAATGTACATCCTTCTCAGGAGAGATGTTCAATATTTGTTGATGGATTGGATCCTGCAATAAGGGCACTCGCTGCCCGGTATAGGGAAGAGAAGAGGCGAGTCTCCTACCTGGAGCTCATACAGTACGCCCAAGCAGAAGGGGATACACTCGAGCACGGAACCCCTCACGCACCAAACCGAGGCGGGTCCACTTCGCCGAGAAATCAGATTCTTCGCTGTCCCGTAGCCGTGGGAATCACTCCAGTATTGGACACGATAATGTGAACCTCGTAGGTGCTGAACTTGAGTCGATTGGTACTTCGGACCTCCCCTCGATATCGGCTCCGTCTTCGGACACCTACCCGGCGTTATACGCTCAGGGAAGCCGAGTCCCGGCAGCTCCGATACCCGGTCGCAACATGAGGTTCAACCGCCCTGGATGGAGGATACTGCCCCGCAAGGTCGTACGGACTCTCGTTCGCATGACAACCCGACCCGGTGATCTGTTATGAGTGTTACCAACTTGGTCATATCTCAACACAGTGCACGTTCCCTCAACGGGAGAGGTCAAAAATTATCGCTCAGTATGAGTCGCTCTCGCCAGAGAATCAGGCTCGTGTTCCGAGAACTTCCTATGAAGTGGCCAAGTTCGCATTGACCCTTTACCAGGGACGCGGAGGAACCAACATTGGTGTAGTTAATCACACACCGGCCCAACCTTTGGTGGAACGACGCATACCCACAAACGGGAATCAACCCGATACCCAGGACAGGAATCGCCGGCAACAGGCGGTACCTGCCTCCGAAAAACTAATCTTGGGAGTCTCCCCGGTGGCAGGGGCGTCTTCTGAGCCGAATGTAAAGACGCCCGAAGCGCCTTCGCTTCACTCCCCGGTTGTTAGAATCCTTACGAGGACGATGGCTGCCACAGACGTGGATTCAAAACACGTAGTGTTTTGCGTTGCCCGTGGTACGGTCCCGCAACCTCCGTATCCCGGATCGCATCCTTGTTATGGCGAAAAGAAATTACAAGGTATATGCCGATCTCGGCCTTTCCGCCCAATTTATGGTTCGTCAAGTCGCGGTCCTGGCACAGGAGCCACCCCCAACTTAATCCATAGGAGGCTAATACCGCCCGCACTTCGGGAAACAATTCGTTTAGGTCCAGCATTGATATAATGATGCGAAAAAAATCCACTCGAACGGCAGGCTACATATACGCCTTTGTGAGAATACGAACCTTGTTACAAATCGACTTCGTCGTATGCGACTCAATAGCAGCTCCGGTCATTCTCGGCTGCGACTTTTGTGACCGCTTTGTGGAAGCATCCGTCCGCGGAAACGAAAAGTGGAAATGGCGGATGGCTCCGTGTTGCCGATTGCCGGATACCCCTCAAGAGCCGCCAGCAGAAACACGTCCTCGTTACCGTCCCCAAAAAGCAGCCAGATACATAGTCTAAAAGTACGTGTCCTAACGGTACCACTTCGCCCGAGTACCGGTTGCGCATATTACCACCCAAAACACTTGCTTCACACTTTACAACGCGCTTGCCGCTCTTTATAAGCAGCGCCAAATAGGCTCTGGCCAATTGAGACTCGTTATCATCAACGAATGAACTTTCAAGTGCCCTTGCCAACGATATGACTCAGCCAACATTTTGCTCAAACATTCCGTGCGTTGTCAAAACCAACTTGTGGCTCGACTACGGCCCCATCTGCCCGGATCACTACAAGTCCCCTCGACGTTCTCGGAGTTATCTGACCCTAAGGAGGCGGAGAGGGAGGCGACTGCGGAATTCGCATAATACAAGCCGCTACGGAAGTCGCGAACGATCAGCGTCTCAACAATCCGAAACCTTCAGAGGTCCACGCTGTGCCATCTGCGTAACAGATATCTTTGAGAGAGTTAATGCAGCTCAAATCTGGAGCATGTGCCTGAATCCCACTCCTGAGAAACTTCGCGGATGCCTGCGCGAGTTTACGCCCATGTGGGATGAACTCTGGGACTACTCAATATTACGCACACTGCATTACTCTCACTTCCGAATACTCGGCCATTTCCAGCACCCTAAGGCAGGACCGACTGGAAGAAGAGAAGCTCAAGTGGAGAAAAATGTATTTCTATGCCCGGCCCCCCCCGGGCTGGGCGTCATCGAACCGCCCAGTCTTCGGGCGTCACCAGTAGTGTTCCAATCAGATTGGCTCCTGGAGATCTCGTTATCGAATTACCGAAATGTTAAATACGGTCACTGTGAGGATGTATATCGAACTCCGGAGGATGTATATCGATTTTCTAGGAGCGCTAACGTATTCACCACTTGGACTGTTAATTGGAATATTGGCAGGAGCCACTTGGAAACAGAGAAAAGGATAGACAGCATTTGTATGCCACCAAGTCTGTACCGTTTCCGAGAATGCCCCATTGGGTTAACCATGTCCGCAACGCTTCTGAGGAGTGGTGGATATCTCCTCGCGAAGGTTCAAATGACACAATGACTTAGTGTATCTGACACATTGTCTGTGTCTCCAACCAATCATGATGACCATCTAGCCACGGAGGGATGTCAGCACAGTAACTGCGGACCAGAGTAACTAACTCAGAATGTGAGTCTTCACGAATCGTTAAAATATCTGGACACATCATCCGCCCGAACACTGTCAATCGATAAGTACGCGTCAAATCCCTTGAAGAGGCGAAGCACCCAACCACCTCAGCGGAGTCATCCTTTCAGGCTATGAATGAATACCGAACGATTTCTTCCGAGTTATTGAGGACATAGTCGTCACCGTTGAACAAACTCCTAACGAAAGGACAGCCAGTCGACTTGAACCCTTTGGAAATCAGAAGCGTCCGCCTTACAGCGGCACTTGGTTGCACCAGTAACCTCCGCGCTAATTCCTGGCACTACCAAGCCCTTAGTTGCCGTACGAACTCGAACACGGATGCTCATGCGAACCAGTTGTTGTCGTTGTTTCAGACCGACGAAAACGGTTGAACGACACCCTAATCGCACTGTCAAGGTCACTAACGGCACGAAAGGAATTTACTCGGTCATCCGAGAAAATGCCATCCGCAAGTGTGTTGGGGGCTTTGTCCACACTCAGGCACTAACTAATGGAACTCATTCCGGCTGCATACTATCATCCGTGCCTACGTTGGCTCCATCGTAAATCACCGAACCTCGAGGACGTTTGATGCGTGGAAGGCTCCGACTGTCGGAATTTGATTTTGAAGTAGTCTATAAGAAAGGCTCCCTTAACTTACAGGCTGATGCATTATCCCGCCTGGGCACATCAGCAGAAGCAGAGCATACGGAGGACACTGAAATACCATGTTTTATGGTTGGAGACCTGGAAGGTGAAACTGAGATCCTTCCGGATGATGTGTGTGACGACATACTCGCCACACAAACTATCGAACCGACGCCCGGTTCATTCATACCCATTACTCCAGAGGAGATGATAAGGGAACAACAAACGGACCCCTTCCGCACCCAGGTGCGAGCCCGTCTGAACCGTGGGTACAGAATACCTTTCGAGGTTAATGATCAAGGATACCTCGTGAGGATGGTGGAATCTCGACCACAGATGGTAGTACCACACTCACTGCAGAGTCCTGTACTTCACTTGTCACACTATGGTGAAATTAGGAGCCCATCCGGGAGTCGGAAGCTGTATCTCAACCTTACGAAGGGACTTCAATTGGCCCGCCAATGGCGTTTGACTGCTACGCGGGTTCGTCGCTTCTGTCAGGATTGCGCCAAGAATGACCTTAAACTCCGTAAGTACTCGAAGAGGCTGAAGTTATTTCCCGCTCGGGCCCCACTTGAATCGTCGCCATCGACATCTTGGGAGAACTCATCAAGACCCCAGGGGTAATCAATACCTGTTGGTCATAACTGACAGATTCTCCAAGTTGGTCAGGACAGTCCCGCTCAAACGAATTACCCCTGCAGCTGTGGCACAAGCCTTTGTGACCCACTGGGTATTTGTCTATGGACCGCCGGTGCAGCTACTATCCGATAACGGCTCGCCAATTCACATCTAAGTTCTTTGAGGACGTATGTCGGATCCTGGATATAAGAAACCCTGTTTGTAACTACATACCATCCCCAGGCAAATGGGCAGGTAGAAAGATGTAACCGAAATATACTCGAGACACTAAGATCCTATGTCGCGGATCACCCCCAAACTTGGGACCTATATACGGACGCAATAACGTACGCGTACAACACCCAGGTTCATCGGGTAACGTCATTATCACCATTTGAGTTGGTACTGTCATGAATACCGCCACCACTGGCAATCGAGGCCCAGTCAACATTGGATACGTTCCACTCACCGAGTATGTTTCCGGAAGCCTGGAAGAAAGGGCTTACCAAACTGGTACCTGTTGCTAGACGCTCAATGGAGAAAGCACAGCTGTCCTACAAGCCGCACTTCGATAGCCGAATTCGGAGATCACTACCTCAGCTAAGGACTGGAGACTACGTCTTCCTACGTAAGGAGTATTACAATCCTGAAAAGGAACGGCGCCACAAGCTATCGCCAATTGCGAGTGGACCCTATCGGGTAGTTTCCATACAGAATACCACCGCCGTACTGGATATTGACAACCATCACGAACGGGTTTCTCGTGATCGAGTCTATCGCGCGCCGAGTCCTCTCCAGGAAGTCGTCTCAACACCCGGTACCCGGGAACACTGAATCCGCTGTGCAGGATGGCGCCGAACGCTCGGATGACACTTTCCACCGACCCTCGATTCTCCTCACCCGCAGCGCGGTCTTTCCGATCTACCTGAAGTATCGGAGGCGCTCAAGGCTAACCCTACCTTCTCTCGGGTTACGCCTATTAACTCTAATAGAGTTCATCCACCGCACACGTTATTTCTGACGCTGTCGTATCGCACCATAACGAGGGGGAGGAGACTGTCGATCGCTTTCGATTATCGGCCACTTCGGCACCGTCAGAACCTGACCGAGGTACAAGATCGTCAACAGAGACAGAAGCCCAAGTTGTGAATCGTAACGCGAACGCGACAACGCGCGCAGTAACCGCCGGCCCGGCAAGGACCTCTGTCAGTACTGAAGAAAGAACCCATGAAGGGGAAGAAACAGCTCAGGTTAGCACGCCCGTGGGGAAACCGCCCAAACGTGGAGAGCGCAGTGCAACACGCTCACACAGTGCGCGAAGTTCCGGGAGAACGGCGAAAGCAGTGTCGGCAGACCCCGTTCTGGGGTAAACGGACAAAACCCGAAGCAAGCAGCCTATAGCAGGCAAAGGAAGTTGGAGAAGACTAAAAGTGAAGCCGGAAAGCCGGAAGTCGAAGTCAGAAGTAACCCTATGGGGCAAGCACGAGGCACGGAGCACTACAAGTGCGGTGCCCGAAATAACGCAGTAAATTTTACGTCCGTGGCGTGCATGCACGGCCGCACAGGCGGGAGATACGAGATTGGTGACTGTAATCACCTGCCGTGGCGAGCGCCTGGCACGTGCCACCCCATGACCGTTCACTAGTGGCAGCATATTTCGAAAACCGCTGTCGGTACGTGTGGTGCACACGCCCCACGGCCAGCCAATGCAGTGGATGGCAACGCGCCGTGGCCCGGCAAACCGCCGCCCTGCTCAGTGAGAGTGTTTTGCAAGCTTCTCCGTCGCAACGGATTTCCCCGTTCGAGGAAGACACTACGCTCGGTTCGAGACGCGACCGTTTGTCTGCCGGTCGCCCATTGGGTAAGGGACACGGAACGCCGGACTCCGGAAGCAAAGAGGTTTCGCCAGATACCACTCTGGAAGGAATTGATCGCCGAACGCGGAAGTTACAGCTTCTCCGTCACGACGGCAGTTACCCTGTGGTGTACCCATCACAGCACCTCCGATACCGGATTGTACTACGATACCCCCCCCGTACTCCCTCGAGTGTAACTGCGCGTTAGCCCTATGGCGGGAAGAACCGAAGTAATGTCCGACGACGGAAAGGAGCTTCTAGAATTCGTGATCGACCGCATTTTGAAACACGATATGCCAGGACGGGACGCTACTCTACCGAATCCGTTGGTACGGCTATGCGGCCGAGGACGACACATGGGAGCCAATTGAGCACCTTCCGAGGTCGAAAGTACTCGCGTACCATCGGCGAAATCGGACTGCGCTCCCTGCCATCCTGGATAATGCCCAGGTGGGTTAGACCGTTACCGGCAAATGTCGTTAGTAAGTGTCACCGCCCCCGGTTAGTCGGAAAGGACTCTGAGGAGCACAGAAGGAACAGCTCCTCTATGTATATTAGGAGAGAGACTTTGTAACACCGAGTTGTCGGTTCGGTACCGTCACACGGTGCTGCCATGAGGTAGAAGTGGAAGAAGATCTACAAAGTGCCATGTATGGCTAAGAAGTATCCTGGAAAGAAGGTGGAATAGGAAGATGAAGCTCGCATTTGAGAAGAAGGAGAAGACGCCTCAAGGAGGAATAAGAAGGGAAGGAACCCATCTTGGGTTTGGTTTACTGCTTAAGTCTCAAGCTACATTGGGAAAGCAACCGCTACTCGGTATACTCTGGTTATCCCGTGGAGGGCCCGGCACCACCCGTGCTCGGGTTCTGACTCAGGTACTGGTTGGCTAGCGCCGTCATCTGTGCCGCAACGGTCATATTCTCCGGGATCGGAACCCCCATGCCTATCAGGCTGGAGCGCAGAGCCGCCACTTGATTCGGCGCAGTACCTGCAGACGGTATAGTTATACTCCACCCTGCTGGGGCCTGAGCTCCCTCTGTCGGAACCGGCGCCGCATCTCCTACCGTACTCGGCACGCCCACCAAGAGGGCTTGGCCATCGTCGTTGACGTCATCGCCCTGGTCCAACGTTGGATCATCCCAGTCAATGGGCGGAGCATATTCTTCAGGGAAGACGAACCCCATCGGGTGACCAGCTGGAATAGCGCGTTGAACATGCGACATAGCCTCGGCCTGTTGTTCCGAAATGAACTGCCGTTCCCACGGATCGTAATAGACCCACACCCCGAGCGGGTAGCAACTCGTCCCGGAGATCGGTCATTCCATCACGGAGTCCCATCGGGCTGCCAGTGCACCGGAACACGGCCCCAGTTGACACGTTCAATTGCCCCAAGAAGGGTCCCTACCTCGTCTTGGTTCGCCTGTGAGCCCAGAGGGACAGTCAAATCCAGCCATTTGATAATCCATCGGAGAAGAGGAGGCAAATACCAGACACGGTAATGGTCATAGACATTCCAAAGGAGATGAGCCGCTACGCTTGCACCCCATTCAGCTGTTACCAAGGCCCAATAACCCGACTGGGGATCGCCAATTAATCGAGAACCGATGTAATCGATCGACGGAGAGAGCTCCGCGAAGCACCCTCGGGGGACCTCAACACGACTCCACCAGGAGGGAAGACCGACGAAGCGGGAAGGCAACGCATTATGTCGCAGCCGCTCGGTTTCTAAATGTGGATACGGGACCAAGTAGCCCGTTCGGGAACGCATACCGCGCTCGAACCGGACTCGGCGCTCGAAGTCGTACAGATCTCTGTTGAGACGCCTGCGAAGGTACCGGAATTCAGCCCTAAGCAGGGGACGACTTCACAGATCGATCCTCGGTGTGTCTGCGCGATACTCCGCTTCCGGAAACTCGGCTAAGGCATCTCCAAAAGAGCGTTCACCGTACGTACGGTAGTGAGAGACATCGAATTCGTACTCCGGCGAAATAGCATGCTCTCCCCGAACTCGGTGTACTCGCTCGTACGCTAGGCGTGCCATACCTCCTCGAGCAGTATCCAACGATTCGCCGCGCGCGCGGATGATCAAGTGAGGTTCAACCGCTATGCGGGTCTGCCAATCGCAAAAGCGTACCATATCGCGTCGAATCCCACCTAGGAGCATTCCGTTTGCATCGGCATATGAGTCAATAAGAGCCTCATCGTTAACCGCTGTCGGGTGGAACCACGTAGCTCGTGAGAAGATAACACCATCCCTGCGGGGCGAACGGTTGAGCAACGACTCGCGTTAGATCCAACCTCTGGCGTTCACCGTCAACGGCATCGCTTGCTCATTATTCTAAGCCACCGCCTCGACGTCGGGAACCTGCGGAGCCGCGTTCGGAGGATAGCCCTGCATGGGAATCGGATACGGGACGCCCGCGTGGGGAACCTGATAGTACTGCGCGCCCGGAGGGTGATAAGCTGGCTGCTGTATCGGTTGCACTTGAGGGAGCGGCGCGGAACTGAAGCCACCGAAGTATCCCGGATGGGCTAGCAGCGGAGGCCCTTGGAAGGGAGGAACTTGAGACTGACCACCCTGTTGGGGACCGCTGTTTGCGGGAGCACCAGACGCCGCACCCTGCGGAGCTGCGGACGCCGACGCCCCCAGCAACGGATTCGTTGAAAACGGGTTCATGCCTAAAGAAGGAAACTCTTTCGTATTTGGATGTCTTGAGCACAGTAAGATCTCTGCGAGCTCTGTTATCGATGAAACCGAAAGTGCGGTACCCACCATCGTGTGTTGGTTATTTATACGACCACCGACTGCGCCTTCCTCTTCGCCCGCGACGGGAATGCTGGTCTAAGAAGGGAGAGATGTGGAGCAAACACGATCCGGTAATCGGCGCAAGATGCATCTCATAATGAGCACTGACCTCCTTGAGTGACGTGGCGCACACTATGAATGGCACCCCCATTTTTGGTTAATTTTCGGAAGAAGTCTGCAGGAACCTTCATAGGTAGATGTGGGAATTGGCTCACGGATACGAGCTGACGCTGGACTTCGTAGTCGACGTGTAGAGTAGATACTCAAGGTGTACCCGCCGGGGTTGTGCATAGAAGCCCTGACACTGGGTCGTACACGTGTTCGAACCTCGAGAGGTACACACCACAGTTGTAGTTAGTAATGGCTTAATTCTTGGTAGATCCCTATATAGGCTCGGGCCATTTCGCCCTGGAGCCCACCAATTAAACTCACCTGAGTCGCGTCCTACCTCCCAGAACCGGGCTATAGATATTGTCGCCTACGTAGGTTCACTACTCCTCGCGAAGGGTAACCACGGCTGGTCTCGACATATCTACCCCTCAGGGTCCTTAAGGAAGCCTAAACGTGCACCAATTGTTGGTTTCTTGTTACTGTTCCGACATCGGCTAATTTCGAGCGTCTTGGCCAAGGAGTGGAGTCGCTCTGGATATCGCCACCTCGTTTAGGTACTGCTTCTGCCCTCGTACGGGTATTCTCTGACCCCACTTTGGTACGTTCTGTTGGCACCACTGCGTGGTCGACGCGCCGCTATCGGCCCTGTTTCCGCCGGTTGGCACGGGCCGTTGCTCCGCTCCGTGGTCGGTTCTTTGTGTACACCGTTCACACGGTTGCTTGTTTGCGATCCCATCTTGAGGGCTTTCTATCTCGTTACCCACTTGGGCCCCGCTCATTTCTCGGTTTCACCTCTGTAGGTATAGCCAGTCACCGTCTCCGGTCTTACACCCGGATTGCTCCTAGCTTGAGCACGGAGAGAGGGCTGTGTCACTGAGACTGCCCATATAGGGAGCAGGACTCGGAAATCCTGTGGATCTTCCCCATTTCTGGGTTTGCTCTACACTTGCTTCAGAAATGCATCTCCCTGACGTAACGCCGCTATTGATCCCTCAATCACATTGTCCGACGAGCTCCCGGATCAAACAGGACGACTAATATGCACAACCTCTTGACCACCGAATGCTTCTGACTCTTTCCAGCTCTTTTCCTCATCCGTTAGACCCTCCTCTATCATCATGTTATGCAGCATGATGCAGCAATACATCACATTTCTCATCGTCTCTACCCTCCAGAATCGTGATGGACGCCGTACAATATGCCATCTACCCTGCAGAACTCCGAAAGCGCGTTCAATGTCTTTTCTTCTTCCTTCCTGTCTGGCAGCGAGAACCTTTTCCTTCTTGGAGATGGGCTCGTGAACAGTGTGAATAAATATTGGGTAGCGTGGATAAATACCATCTCAAAGATAGAACGGCACACTTTGCTCCTTCCCGTTGAGAACGTATGAAACCTTTGGGGGATAAGTGCCATCCGCATTCTTGTGCAAAAGAGGTGATGTTTCAAGAACGTTGATATCATTCGCGCTTCCTGGGGTGCCAAAGAATGCATGCCATATCCAAAGAGTATTATCTGCAACTGCCTCAAGGGTCAACCCCGGTTTTTCTTCTTTGCCTTGGTACTCTCCACGCCGAACAAAGAGACAATTCTTCCAAAGCCATTTAGAGCAGTCAATGCTACCGACCATACCAGGAAACCCCAGACTTCGGCTGCGAATCAGTATTCTTTGTAGATCAGAGATAGTAGGACTGCGTAGATACTCTTTCGCGAAGCAGTCTACAATACAACGACAAAACTTTTTGACGCATTCTGTTGCAGTTCATTCTGACATACGCACGTATTCATCGACGCTATCAGCGGAGCAGCCGAAGGCTAGCTGCGAAGAGCTGATGTTACTTTCTGCTGTACGCTGAAGCCAAAAAGCCCTGCGCAGTCTGGCATTTGTACAAAGTATTGACTGCGTTGCTGTAATGTCTCACAAATCATGGTGAAAAGGCGGCGTGTTATGCAAAACCTGCGGCGAAAATAGCCATCGTGGTAGATGGGATTTGTGCAGAGGTAGTCAGTGGTGAGTTGCTGATGGCCTCTTAGTCGTTGTCGATCGACGTTGGCGGAACGCCCAGCTCGAGATCCTCCATTGCGAAGCTTTTCGCTTTCGCTCTCACTACTCGTGAGGATGTTCTGAAGAAGCTCATCGAGAGCCTCATCAAGTTCCTGATTCAAGATTAACGCCATCGTGGGGCTCGCCCCGACAGAGTTCCTGAGATGTACTTTTTTGCTGCTGGAGATGAGCGAGAGCGTAGCAAATAAGCAAAGCAGCAAAATAGTTGCAGCCAGTTACAGCTATACACGTCTGCAAGGTTTTGCTTATTTGCTATCTTTTTTCTGCTGCCGGTGGAGATGCTCTTATCGTTTGAACATCTTCGATTGAGATTATCATGAGAGTCTTCTTCATAACAGTGTCAGGTTTACGTTCAGAAAGTAAAGAAGAAGTATTCCATTTACTTTGGAGTTGCTTATAATGTTTGCGCAGAATATAATATTGAGCCCGAAAAGATTCTAACTTGTATTGCTGAAATATACGTTCTGACTTCCACACTTGCTTAGGCTGCTCCTTTCCAGGTAATAATCCTTTCTCAAATGTTTTTTTCAGCAGTTTGATGGAATCGGAATGTTTAGTCAAACGCGGTATATTGAAGAATACGTAAGGATGTGAGAGAAGAGAGACAACAGGAGACGATGGTTGTGGTCCATTGTACTTATGCCGAAAACTGTGTATTGGAATCATGTACTGAGGCATATCGAGAGATCTTTCCGGGTTAAGGTATTACAATTTCAGGTCTGCACCTGAGTAAAATCTCCGAAATTACCTGCTTTTCACGCCATGTATATCAACATTGCGAAAGCTCTGTTGAGATTTGACATCAGGTTTCTCGGACATATCTTTCGTGTAAGAATCTACTTTGGGAAATGTAGTGACATTTTTTTCAATCGTTTGTGAAATGGAAAACACATGTCATGTACACAATATAAATATGCCATAAATGTAGTTCCTTAAAGCGAAATGTTCCTCTAGCATAAAAATGGCGGTAGATTCCTCATTTCTTTTTCTTTCAATGTTTTGAAATTGGCGAGATACGTGAGAGAGCCTCTTCAAATTTTCATGGAAAATAAAAGTAACACGAAGAAGTTAATGCCATAATATTAAAGCATAAAAACGCTGGAATCGCAAAAAAGGAGCCGAAGTAAGTGCCGCAAGTTTCTTTCTCGAGTCTACGTACACTTCATTTTGCTTTTACTTTCATTCAAGAGTCCAAAAAGATTGCCGTGACAAGAATAACTCTATGATCTGCGTCCTTATCGAAAAGTTTATGCCATAATAAGACTTTTAGAAAACGTGGTTTTCGCTCAGGGCTATGGAGTACATTCAGGCTTTGAGTGTTTAAATTTGGAATTCAAGCACGAAAGGCATGTAAAAAATATATTACGATGCCCATGTCAGAAGAATGTGGTGTCAGGTAGTTATGAACAATGGTCGTCTCATTACAAAGGTTACAAGAGAAATTCAGTTGGTTATTGCTACCAAAGTGTTTAGGGCTTAATTACGAAACCTTTTGAATTTGTGTTTAGTGCAAGATTTTGGAGCCTTTATATGACATGAAATCATCTTATGCGAGCACAAGTCTACAGAAGTCGATCATCCTGACGTACCCGAGCTAGAAAGATGCTGCCACATGTATCTTCTTCGACATTTCAGTACTATGGTGAAAATTATATTCGAAATGCTCCTTGCTTGTCAACCCTCAGACTGATAAGGAAATTTCGTTCTTTATTTGGAGTTAGCCCAGACACCTGCACTGTTCTTTGGGAAAACATTACTGTTCTGGACCTAACCTTCACTTATGATCCTCAATATCTGCTCTGGGGTTTAACGTTTCTGAAGCTTTATGTTTCGGTACATGTCTTAAGTTCACTTATCCAGCGAGAAGAGAAAACAATACGCCTACGGGTTAAGCGTACAGAGAGAATATTATCAAACTTAAATCAAGTAAGTCGAAAAACATTATTCCTTTACATTGACAAGGTTTTAATCCTTCTAAAGATAAATTGGGAAGATCGCTTTCAATCTAATTTTCTAGGAGAACCAATGGTGCTGGTATCCGTTGACGCCACAGACTGTCAAATTAATGAGACATTTCCCATTGACACGAAATGGTTTTCGCACAAACTTGAATCCTCCAGACTTCGTTATGAGCTGGCTATTTGTATCAAATCCGGCTATCTTGTATAGGCGCACGCTCCATTTGAGTGCGGAATATATCCTGACAACAAATTTTTTCAATCAGGCATGAAGCAGAGTCTCTTAGAAACTGAGTACATTTTATCTGACGATGGATATTCAGATGCACAATGTATAACACCTTCTGAAAATTTATATCTTTTGGGAATTAATCAGTTTTTGATCAGAGCAAAACAAGAGACTCTAAATCAACGCTTGAAATCTTTTGAGGTGCTCAGGCAAGTCTTTCCTCACAACCTTTCTTTTCATTCTTCGTGTTCTCATGATGTCGCTCAAGTTGTCTCTGTAGTGCTGAAGAATAAGAGCTCTTTGTTTTCTATATAGCATTTAAAATATTTACGTCAATTCATTGAGAGGTTTTTGGCTTAACGGATAATATGAATGTTGGCGTCGTTTTAGTTGTATTTTATTTTCTAAGTTGCTAATACTTGCAAAATGGTCTTCGTTTGCTTTTTACATTTCTTGTGTTGTGAATTTTGTACTTCTTGTACGTAGATAACGAAGATAATGCTTCGAAAATGTATTCGCTCATCAAAATTTATTTGGCAACTTGTGATATACTTCTCTTTCTTCACGTGCAATTCAGTTTCGAGATATTGATATGGTTTCGTCATCATTTCATACTGGAAACGAGTACAACGAAAGTATTACTTGTAAGCAAAAAGTAATCTACCAATTCGCAAAGTCATGTTAATGGTTTTATTACTGAACGTTAGTTTTACATGACATGTTAAGCACGGGAGCATTTTATGTTCACCTCAGTTTTCAACAATGCTTAGAATGTTATGTTTAGGTGCTTACGACAGTTACTCAATATGATAGTCTTATGTAAATGCCGACCACCTTTTCTGGTCTTTCCCGCACTTCTCCGTGAGCATAGGGCATTGTGTCTTGTTTTTGGACATAGGATGCGAGTAGATCAAAAGAATACAAACAAAAAAGAACCCAACGGAAAGGAAAACCAACGTCCATGTTGTCCCAAATTGGGAGGACACATCCCTTGAATACCAGAACTGATTTCATTTTCCAGGCTTTCTAAGGAAATATTACCAAAATATGCCACTACTTTGAAACATTTTACCGTTAACTTTACTTTACCATCACAAAATATTTTATAAATTTCACTAATATTCCAATTCATTGCAAAGCTCCTACCGGCGTGGACACTCGCTAATCAGCTCAAAATGTAAAGCCAATTTTAGCGAAAATAGAATAAAAACTAGCACTAACAGTAGTTTTCGTAATCTTTCTAGGTTGTTGGTACACTGCCAATAAGTGCCCGCTTATATATAGAATGATCTTTTCTTTTTCAAAGTATCAGTCATATTCTAATAAAATTATTTTAAAAAGGCGCCGTGTCACGCGGCGCATTTACCGCCTTTTTTGAAACGTTGCTGTAAATAGGTCACATCCCTGCCATCAAATCAGCTCCTAAAGAAAAAACGTTCCTTCAGTGCACACATTTGGGAAATGTATCCTAAGTGATATCCAACAAAAAACGTTTTCTACAAGGAAAATGTAGGTAGTTCTTCTGACATTACCTCCAAATATTTAGGTATCATGCTTATTGTTTAAAAACAAGAATAACAAGAACAATATTCAGCCTTGTATTGTTCTTTTTTATTACCTATCTGCAGCTCTTTGTGTTACAGTACAACGTTTAAATTCAAATTTATGTAACGTTTTGTTTTGTCACTTTATATGTTGAATACGAGAACATTTGCCTTTTATTTTTAAGTTAGAAATATCCAGCTCAAAGCGGAGGAGTCAAAGTACTAATTCTTTATCCGATCAGCCGCTTGGCATTGAGTACATTTCAAAAACACTCAATCTATCTTGCAATAATTCTTGCGTATCACTGCCAGACTATCAGGTCAGTCAGAGTTCTGAAGTAGCTCCTAAATCCAGCAAAGTTCGTTTCAGGGCACGAGCAATATTAAATTAAATTATATAATTTATATTAAAGAATTGCTACATGCTACATAAAAGTATAAAGAAGAGCTACATTTTGTACACTCACGGAACAAAAGCTTCTTAATATGCTAATTATATGAAGACTATTATATAAAATAAAAAAGTCTTTTGGCTTGATGAAACGCTTAAAGAAAATAATTATGTATCAAAAGATAATTTCTAGAGGAGCTTTGCCTTTTTTTCTTTGAGAAGTTTACTTCTCAAGGCGCTGATAAATACTTATGCGAATGCGTAAGGCTTCCTCATCATAAAGTTAAGAGAGAACTATTTATGTTTTTAATTTTCCGTAGAGGCTGAAATTCGTTTTCGTCGCAAATTGTCAAGGGAACTTTGCGACGGCTTATGGAAATCTTGCTTTGCATATATCTGATTTGCTCTAAATAACTAGACCTTAACTGCCCGACAAATTGCAGCTGTAAGCTGTATACACGCTGACCGCGTTATTCGCGTGGCATGTCACTTTCGTCACGCGTGATTGCAGGGAGCTGCAGGATCTCCCGATTCGTGACAGAAATTTTTGATCATTCTCTAGGTCAAACACAACGGTCGTTATTTATTTGATATCCTACCCCGCAAATACAGGTTCGCTCTCTAACATTAACTGCGTCAGGTTTGCGCAGGCGTAAAAGGCGGAGCAATGCTTCTTCCGATTATGTCTAAACGGCCTTGAAAGGCACTGAAACTGCTTAATACGCTTGTTAACCGCTTCATGACGAGCGCGAATCCATCCAAAAAACCTCGATGACCCATAAGATGATGTATAGCTAGTGCGTTTCTCCGGGTAGCCAACGTCCGCAACAATCATTTCTCCTTCCTCTAAAGCCTATTTCAAACGTAGACGATATATTTTGAGATCAGTAAAAGCACCACAAGGAAACGGACCGTAGATCCAGACTATTTTGCTAGACTCGATAGCTACACCAATCTCATAGCGAACGCCCGGCCCGTTAAGTTTATGGCTATACCATTTCGTCTCAAATGGGGTAGGTTCTACTATAGGACAGTCCGTCCCATCCACAGAGATCTTGAACTGTGAAAAATCGCGGCCTGGTAGTCGATCTTTCCACAAAATCTGAAAAGTGTTAGAGTGATATACGTCTTCGAAAAAGTATTGGAAAAACGTACTACCTTCATAGATGATAAAGCTTCAATAAATGACTATACCCATTTCCGAAAACATTTCTCATCGCAGCCCGCAAAGCAAGATAGAACACTGCCGGAATCATACAAACGAAGAAAAATTAGAGCCCACAACAGATGTTTTGCCTCGCTCTTTTGAGTTAAACTCTCTTCGACATGTTTCCAAATATAAGGCAACAACGAAACAGGAACACCAAACACAGCCCGAAAGCGACGGTGGGTCGAATGCTGTTGGGAAATCTCGATCCCCAAAATGTTGGAGGCCGCACGGCGCAAGCCAAACTCACTTTGTCTTCGCGCCATTGTCAAGGACATGATTGTGCCCTGCACTTTTGGCGCCCTTACATATCTTATTAAAATTAAAAAAATTTGTTTTCAAGCCTCCGAACTGTAAACGATGAAAAGTTTCAAACTCTGCCTTTCAAATGGTTTCAAATTTGAATCCAGTGTTTGGAAAGAAAGTGCCGTCGGCACTTTCTTTCCAAACACTGGATTCATTACATTCGCATAACGGTCATTATGGCCATTTATTTTTGAGACCGCATACCCTCATAGTAATCCTCAAAGCAAGCTGCAGCTTACTGTAATCAAAACCATTCATACATTCTATGATCGCTCGATTAAATCGTCTGTGATCGACGATCAGAGCAAAAACCGGGCCATTTAACTGGACGATCATACCGTCCTGTTGAGCATGTCCGCAAAATGAGCTACATATGTTTACAGTAAAGCTAGCAAACAAACGTTACGCTTCGTACCACATTTTTGTGGCCGTTAGAAGTAGCGTTGATCGTTCGATCAAATTTAAAAAATGTATCAGATTATGAAGCGATCGATCAAAGCTATCATGTTCTGCAGCACTTATTGATGTATAAAGTTTTAATAAAATTCATGGCTTTACAAACAAGAGAACATTGCTAGTCGCTCTATCATTAGAAACGTGGCAGAATTATGGCTTGATCCGTCCACAATGCCGCCAGCGAAACGTCTTCCTAAGCTATCGGAGAGCGCTCCTGCGGTAAAGCGCTTACGTCATTTGCTTGAGACTCACGCACTGACTGGGGACGAATCACCCAGTTACGTACACAAATTAGAAGATGTTTTTACGCAGTACAAACTGGACAATTTTCGGAATGCGTATAACCGTGTTCGCAGAAGTCTGAACTTGCCAAGGAGTGTGTATTCCACTCATTATTTTTCATTATACAATTGACTAACAGTTTAGCAGAAAAGGACCAGAGCGCTTCTGGAAATGAGATTGGGGCACGGTGCTCGAATGATGTGGCTACAGTTACTCCGAACAAGAAGACGTTTGAGAATACGGAAGACGAAGGTGATAATGATTTTTATTTCGGAATCGGATGTGGAAATTATTCCTAATCAGTTTAATAAGACCTTTAAGCCAATATTTTCTGTTTCTGAATGGGAGGAGATATCTACGGCATCGAAGCGGATTTCTGTAGCACTTTTACTTCCTACTGGAGTTGAAAGTGATTCTATATCTTTGCATGTTTCTGCAAATGGAAAGAAGTTGGTAATGGATTGTCAGTGGCCCACAGTATTTACGAATGTGAGTGATCTACATCGCAAGTGGTTGAGTGAGAAGGCTAAGGATAGGATAAAAGAGTATCACCAAAAACTGGCTGGTTTTGAGAATTTCTACAAGAAAATGCGTGAGAAGAGTAGCGACGTTCTCGTTTCTAGAGGATCTATTGTTCTGCCATATGCAGTTGAGACTCACATCTATGGGGAACACTTTCTGGGCTGGGAGGAGTCGTCGGCAAAGGCAGTGTACGTTGAACTGCGTGCAAAGGCTGAGACGTATGGTATGGTCGCGAAAAAGGTTGAGTTTGAAATTTATTAATTAATTAAAGAGCAATCGCTTTTTCCCACACCTCCCAGTAGGACATTCCAAAATTTGAATGCAGAGATGAACGACGAAGTTAGGTTAGTACCAAACGTAGCACTTTTGCGAAGTAAAACCATCTCCCGAACGTTTCACGAAAGTGAGAGTTCAACAAAACAAGTACTGAAGTGCAACACTGTAACTTCACAATGCGTGTTTAATTCTAGCACCCTGAAGGCAGGATATTACCCCACCTACCAAATAAACAAAATAAACCCCTACTTTTCATTCATCCTTTAAATTCCTAGCACCTTTTATTCACAACACCCCCTGAAACCTGCATGACCCAGTTAACCCCTAAAACCCGCATGATCCAGTCTACCTTTAAAACCTGCATGACAAATTGAGCCGCTACAGCGCCTGCAACCCATCTTTCCAGTCCACAAATCCCTAAACGAACGGTCTTTCCAGTTAAAGCACCCCTAAGCGTTAGGAAACCTGTTTGAGACGAAACAAAGCAAAAGAAGAAAGGATAAAAGCGCATCATGTGGTGCAACGCTCATCAATGAGGATTTTTGCTGGACTTTGTCATAATTCTCTGTCACGGGTTTGCCTGGTACAGACCAGTATATGACTAGTAGTAACTAGTGGTAGCCATCGAGATGGTTCGGACACGTGGGATACGGTAGAGCTCTTGGAAGGTTGACTACTACGCGCGGGCGTTTCTTACACTTCGTGCAGTGTTTTATTTAATATTATTTATTAATTTTAGGAAGCGCACTACTTAGCGCGCCATCGTCGCCACCGTCGCGCCCAGTAAAGTTTCCCAACCAAGGTGACCCTACCTCAAGAATCTCGGCTCTAGCCACTCCCGCCTTCGGCTTGGGCCTCGCCTTTGTAGCCTAACAATCCACCGCCATGGTGCGCCAATAGAAGTCTCTCCTCAAAGTGAGGTATAACTTTCTTCCCGCTGCTTGGCCACCTAACGTTGCGTAATGCGAAAGGTGTAGGATCCTCGTATGCAAGGGGTGCTGTATCACAACTTGTGGGTGTGACTCGACTGTCCTTACGAGATAGCTGATGTCATTGACATCGAATGGGAGGGTATCCCCACTGTTAAGTCGGGCACGGACCTTGATGCAGAACGGGTCTCCATGCTGTTCTTGGATCATTTCTTCCGGTGGTACCGGGATAAAATTCCCCGGTAGGGGCTTTACAGCCTCGGCTTTGGCTGCAACAAGCAGTTCATCAAACTCAGCGTCCATATCCTCCCAGTCATCTGGCCAGTCGTCAAGCCACCACTCCGGGGGTTCCGGTTCATCATCGTCGACGACAAAGCAAGGAATATCATCGTCCTCGACGACCAAAGTTTTCCCCGTTCGTAGGTAAGCTCGACAGCCCGTCCGCCTGGGTGCTCAGGGTTCCTTTCTTGTATATGACGTCGAAGTCGAATTCCGCTAGGCGGAGCCTCCACAGCATAAGGCAGCCTGATGGGTCAGAGATATTCATCAACCACCTCAACGAGGAGTGATCCGTGTACACGGTGAAGTGCATACCTAGCAGATAGGGACGGAGGGTAGATAATGCCCATACGACGGCAAGGCACTTCTTCTCCGAAACAGAGTAGTTCCGTTCGTGAACGTTAAGCGAACGTGACCAATACCCTATAGGTTTTCGTTCTCCCTCGGCAGTGGTCTGGAACAGCGCGCAGCCTACTTGGTAGTCGCTCGAGTTCGTGTCCACGGAGAATGGCAATCCCGGTTTTGGTAGCGATAGAATTGGTGCTGATGTAACAGCCTCCTTCAAGGAGTTGAAAGCTTCCGCTTGTGCGGGCATGAAGGGGTCCAGTTTTAGTGGCTGACATTTTCGCAATAGAGCGTTAAGGGGAGCCGCATTGTCCGAAATGTTCAGTACAAACCGTCTGTAGACGTTGACCAACCCTAGGAAGGAGCGTAATTCCGTTTGAGTTCGCGGTTCCTTTGCCTTGGCGAGTGACTTGACGCGAGCTTCCTCGATCGTCAGCCGTCTTGGACGGATAATGTGTCCAAGATACTTGACGGTGTCGGTGAAGAATTCACACTTCCTCAGCTTGAGGGTTCTTCCTGCATCACGCAGAGTGGTCATCACGTCCCTGACATGGGTGAGATGATCGTCCAGATTACTGGAAAACACGATGATATCGTCAAGGTAGACGAGACAGGTCCGCCATTTGAAGCTGCTCAACAAGATGTCGATGGCGAGCTGGAACATAGCGGGCGCGTTGGTTAAGCCGAAAGGCATCCCCTTGAAGCGGTAGGAGCCTGAGTGGCACACGAACGCAATGTTATCGCGGTGATTCTCTCTGAAGGGGACTTGCCAGTATCCCCAGTTGGCATCCGAAGCCGTGAACACGGTAGCGTCACCGAGCGAATCGATGCGCTCCTCCATACGAGGGATTCGGGAAGCATCTCTTACCGTCGCGGCATTGAGCCGGCGATAGTCGACACAGAACCTCCAGGTTCCGTCGGCCTTGAGAGCCAGTACCACTGGGGATGCCCACGGCGATTGCGCGTGTTCGACGACACCTGCGCGCAGCATCTTGTCCACTTGGAACTGTTCTTCCTCCCGAGCTTTCGGTCCTGCCCTGTAAGGGGGTTGTGAAACTGGACCCGTATTCGGTAACAAATCGATACGGTGTTCCGTTGCATTAATCTCTCCAAGAGAGCCATCCCA
Organism: Gracilaria domingensis; assembly: GCA_022539475.1. Lineage (NCBI taxonomy): Eukaryota > Rhodophyta > Florideophyceae > Gracilariales > Gracilariaceae > Gracilaria > Gracilaria domingensis. Next base: position 51,079 of record VCMS01000265.1, on the reverse strand, counting down.
CATGAGGTAAACTCCCGTAACATGTCTCTTAGACGTTCACGGTGCGACTCCCGTACATGACCGAGATCAAGTTCCCCGAGCGCCTTCAAGAGGTCAACTTTGTCGTAGCTCGTGGGCTTACGCCCATCTGTCCCTGGCACAGGGTGTGGTTCCCAGTCAGTCGGTTTCCTCTCCGTTGCGACGGTACTGGAACTCCCGGAAGCAGCAAGAACTGCAACTCCCTCCCCTTTCTTAGATGGGTCCACGTCCTCTTTGGAGGTAACTATTCCGAGGACATCGGCGGCCGTCATCTTTGTCGGAAGCATCGCGAGTGGGGGCGGTGTCACGGATCCAATGACTTGGTTCTTCACCAGATAATGGGGGGTGCTGCCAAGATTGGCAACGAGTATCCGAAACGGAGTATCCGGTGTGACTTGCACAACGCCGTTCGCGACAGCGAGTTGGCACTTCTCGTACAACGAGGGAAGTGTTTGAATAACCCGGAGAACATGTTGACGGGAATTAACTGACACCATAACTTGGGACTGAGGCAGGATGCGGGTCGACGAAGCGAAGCGGAGCTTAGTGGACTCGCGCGACGCCGGTGCCGGGGCCTGCGCAGGAGGGAGTGTAACTTGCTTCCGCGATGACCACTTCAGCGGACGACGGACGATCGGTACCGATGAACCATCGTCGAGTTCTACACGCCTGAGGCGGGGCCTGATTGCATCGACAAACCTGTCGCAGTAATCGCAACCTAAAATGACTGGAGCAGCCAATGACCGACAAACGATGGAGTCGACCTTCACCACGGAAGTTCCCAACCGCACGATTAAGTAGATTGTTCCCACCGTTGTTAACGGGTTGATATTCGCGTCAGCAACATCAGGAAGCACGCTGTGGCGGATACGTTCCCGCAATTGCGCTGTGAGAAGAGACTCCACGATGAAGTTCGGACCTGCACCTGTGTCAATTACAGTCAGGTAACGCACCATAAACTGGGGGCTGAGGCCAAGGTCAACGTACACCTTATAGTCGCGCTCGGTCATCAACATGATTCGGTCCGGGATTCGGTTATTTTGTACCCGTATCCACGGCCAATGCAGAACAACGAGGTGCTCTGAATCCGTGTCTGCGGCGTATTTCCTCGAGAGCACTTTCACCGGGGAGCGAGGCGACGACGCCTCGGGCGTCTACAGCCTCAACTCTGAGGACGCCCCTCCCTAAAAGGAGAATCCCTCATTCAGTTTCGCTAAACTTCCGCCTGCGGCGGCTGCCCAGGTTCCTCGGCAGCGAGTGCTTGGGGTCGCTCGCCGTGGGTCCCCTCGGTATGGGGTTCGGCAGTAGGCCGAGGGTTTGGATGCACAGGCGGTGCTTAGACATTCCGCTGTGGCGGTGGGACTGCGATAGCGTGAAAGAAGTCCGTCTTCGCACGCAAGTACGACGTCATTGGTACGTTTTTCTTCTCCTCTGGAGTCAACGCTTCATATTTCACCGTGCACATGGGCAGATTCCTCATCGAGAGGAGGCATTGCGGCAAGATGTGACCATACGTATAGCAAAGGTAACAGATCGGCGTTGCCATTCCCGAACGCGGGTTACCAGTCCGAGCATCGGCGAACCCTACCCTGCGGCGGGTGTCCTTCCATCCAGGCCGTTGAAAACGGGTGGCTCTGTTCGCATACGGGATTCGTGGTCCGTTCAAGGTTGGAATCTGCCGTAAAATAGCGTACCGTCCCGAGTGGTATCGAAAGAAGCGTCCGTCGTCGACGGTAGTTCCGTAGTTGGAATGGAACTCAGGCCTTCCTGGGCCAACTGGACGTCGCCATACATCTTTGGGGAGGCCCCGCTCGCTAGCACTGACAAAGAGTGGGAGCCAGTCTCCATTATCAATGCCTTGGTGGACTTCGACCAGGTTACAGGACCTCGTGCACGGAGTGCATCGCCCTCCGCCCGAGCGTAATGGACTAACTCGAGGTAGGTGATCTTCCGCTTATCGTCGCGGTAGCGGGCGACCAAGGTCTTGATGGCCGGATCGAGGCCATCGACGAACATCGTACAACGTTCCCCTGCGGGGTAGACACTACCACAACGGTGGAAAGCCTTGTTCAGGCGCAACGAGTAATCAGTTTCCGTCTCTCCACACTACTGCCGGGTGTCCCGGAGTGCCCAGATGGCCGTGCCGATTGCGTCGTTAGTGGCGTACGAGCAGAGTAAGTACTGGACCGCTTCCGGCCAGCACGTAAACTCTCCTTCGGAGGCACGAGATGAGCCTCTTACAGAGTTGAACTGGACTTCGGCCACTCCCTGCAAGAAATACGGTAACGCAATCTAGGCTTGGCCTTCGTTCATCCCGAGAACATCGGCCTCCGCCACGAAACGGGCGAGAAAATCAAGCACCAGGACTGGGTCGCTTCCGGAAAAGGTCTGGTGACGCAGTGAGAGCTGCATACGGCGGATGCAGTCCTTCACCTTACCCGTTCCACGGGGTGTGCGATCCAATGAGGAATCCTCCAGACGGTAACACCGGTATGAAAGTAACTTCCGATACATCAGGTTCGTCGGCTTCAGCTTCTTCAATCCGGAGTGCTTCCGTCTCTTCGACCGGGTACGAACAACACCTTGGGTGGCCGATGACCGTTTCGAGCGTGATGAATGCCCTGCACGACCATCGACGGATGAAGAATCGGATGAATCCGAACTACCCGGAACATTCAGTGCTTCGTCTGACGAACTCGAATCCGAGTCGGAGTACTGATTGTCCTCCTCGACCTTTCGCCTAGGGCGAGATTTGGCCCGACCGGTGTTCCGATCACGATGCGACATTGCAACCGGCTCCGCCGGGGTGACGAGTTCCGCGATAGCGGCCCTCTTCAACGTCTCCAGACGGCCTCGAATCCGATCGAATCGGGTCTCAATTCCTTCCACGAAGGCAGCGGGTCCTCCAATGCATTCGAGCACGGAGTTGACATCGGACCGTAGGATACGGAGATCCTCTGCGACATCCTTCACAGAAAATGTGTGAAGGTCCTCCCAGAGTGTCCGGACTTCTCCCGCGAGGGAATCATGGGCTCCCATAAAAGAATTTTGAGCAGCTCGCAGCATGCGAACCTGCTCCTCCAGGGTTGTACCCTGGGGGTTGTCTACCTTCTCGCGACGGGATTGAGACGCCTCGGCGGTCACCTTCACCTGCCCAGCAGGAGCCAGTGCGGCAACGGTAGATGCCGGAGCAGTCCCATCAGTGGGAGGGATCAACGGGGAAGACGGAAGTGTCCGGAGCGCCGGTGGGTTAGACGTCCCCGAGGACGGCCTGCTAATTGTAGACCAAACCCTCCTTAGGGATACTGTTTCAGTAGTGGCAATCATAACTTATTGAGATGCCCATCGATAGGGAACTCGAGGTTATCAGCAGCACGATGACGTGGATCCGGACCCAGAATGTGTACATGTGTACCACTATTTGGTTGTTTGAATGGAGTGAATCTTTTCAGAATTTTTTAGAAATACCCCGTGGGCTTCGGTAAGACACTGTCAGGACTACCTGGGATGGGAGGTGCAAATGAGGTGCTTAGATTAATCTATTATTTAGATATTTTTGATAACCCTGATAAAGGGCCGTTAATTCTACTACTTAGGTGATGGCTCACCGCCATCACCAACCTAGTAAAGGTAACCCGGTGTGCGGCTCTAACTACTTCGCCTGCGCGACGACTCCAACTCCTCGCGGAGCGAGTTCCCGCAGCACGGTCCAGTTATCTCCCGGCTCCAATCAGGAGAGTGCACGCAGTGAATACCATCATTGGTCTTGTTTTTCTTTTGTTTTTCTTGTGACTCGTGGAGTGCACATATAATCGTTTACTGACCGGTACTATCTCTCCGCCCCAGTACTTGGGTTTGTCTCTGTTCTTTCTTTTTTTTTTCACCATTGGTTTGGTTCATTACCGCCTACTTCTATTTGGTTGTTCCACCTTTGGATTTCTACATTTGGCTACAGATACCCACATTGGTCACCTACGATCTATACTACTGTGTCCGCCTCTTCTGGCCTTTTTCCCGTTCGGGCGTTTTTTCTCAACCATGTGGTATAGACTAAAGTCCTCGTGGATTTACACCCACACCGGAGGGTACGGGGTGCGCTGTCGCTGTGCGAACCTCTCTTGAGAGTGGGGATTCGAACTGCTTCGATGGCTTTTCCCTTTCTGGGATTGCACCACATTACCCAGGGTAGATCCAGGGCGAACTGGTATCCTAGAAGGAGGCCGATCATCCGTCAGAATACCACAGTTGGTGGAACGACTGCGAGTGATCGCAGGCTCTGCATCGGAGGGCTTCCGAGACATCGGCATCCAATCAAACCGTTACACGGGGACTTCCAAAGGGAAACGAACCTCAAAGAGGTTACACAAAAGTGCGTCAATCTTCCCGTCTTCTAGGTCCGGAGACCACTTCGTAGTGCAATGCCTCCGAGCAGGAAAACACCACGAAGATGTTCGGAATCTTCCTCTACGGAGGTCAACCCAGTGAACAGAGCCTCTCTGTACTGGCGCGACTAGCCGGGTGTAAGACCGGGGCCGAACCGTCAAGACGGGGCCTTGAGAGTTGAGTGCGGAAGGGAGACTCACACGTGAGTGTAGCAGCCTCGAAAGAGGGACGGAACCACAGAGTGGGGAACGGGAAATAGAGGAAAAGAGAGGGAGATAAGAGAAGTACGCCGTATCGCCGGGTTATCCCTTGTACAGGGTCGAACACAAACAACAAATATGAAACACTCCCAAAATTGGGTTCTGTGGGGTCGCAGGGTGGATAGCCGCACCGTTGCAACGGGGAGTCCCTCCGATAAGAAGTTGTGCACCGCCGAAGGCGATAATGGCTGGAGCCGATATCCTTCAAGTAGGATCACCCTGGTTGGGAAACTTTACTGGTGCGACGGCGGCGACGCCGTTGCACTGAGTAGTGTCCTTACTAAAAATAATAAATAATATTAACTAAACATCCCACTAATTGTGGCAAACGCCCACGTGTAGCGGCCAACCTTCCATCAGCTTTACCATGTCCTACGTGTCCCAACCATCTCGATGGCAACCACTAGTTATTAAGAGTCACATACTGGTATGTACCAGGGAAATCCGTGAACGGAAATTATGACCAAGTCCAGCGAAAATTGTAGTATAGTGGATCGGATCGGAGTGGCAGGTATGAAGGGGTGGTATCAGAGACTGGCATGGAGCGCGAGGTGTCTCACTTGTGCAGAGATGGCACACCGTGCCGACTTGTACGATAGGTTCTAACACGTGGCATAGTTGTATATAGAAGGCACCCCCTCCAGCTTTGGATGTTTTTGCCACGTGGACAGGGTGCCGATTCGGACTGTACGCGGTGAGTCGTAGCGTCGAGGCGCTACTTATGCACCTCCGCTTCTCTCATACACCCAAAGAGTAAAGGGTAAGCACTTCCGTCCCAAACTACTAGTTCGCTAAAGCAGACCTGCGATACTTACTATACCGTGCGGGGCAATTACTAGGTTTACAAGCCGTTCGGACTCAACATGCGTATCTCGACCGCGCCTGACGCTCCAAAACGCCCAGTCTCCCTACGACCGCCCGGTGCTGGCGTTCGTTTCCCCGCGTTACACTCATACCCGACCAGATCACAGGACTACACGCCCCGCTTACGAACTTACTCGGATCGCGCCTCTAGGACTCTTTCGCATGACGGCGCTATCTCACATTGGTCTCCCGACCTAGAAGTGGGATTCCTGTTTTCCGTACGGAGTACCAGCAGATCTGAAGAAGATATCTCGTGATGAATGCACGTGACGCAACTGTGGAGCCGACCGTAAGGGTTGATGTCGAAAAAGAACTGGCTCAGTCCGTCGAGCCTCCACCGCCGACCGCTTCGGATACCGCATCGGTTGGCCACCGAAGCGCCCGTGGCACTGCACCTGCCCCCAACTTCTGCCTGGAGAACCCCGAGGTACTTTTGCCCAAATCTTCGAGGCCCTCTAGGGCCGCCGCCGCACCTTCCGACAGGAATAATGAAGCTCCACTGAGTTTGGACGGAGCAGAGTCGCTTCCGCAACTCTCTGCTCCGACCGGACAGAACACGTCGGAACGTACGACGAAGACGCTTTCAGAACTATGGGAACAGCTTGAGCCTTACTGGAATTACAAGCTGAAGAACGAGATTGGAGCTCGTGTTCCCGTTCGGGTTGAGCGTTATCTTCATGAACGCCTTCCGTAGTTGTTGACCGAAGTAATCACCCAGACAGTCCGCGAGACTGCCGAAGCAATTATACAATAGTTGATACCGATCGGATTTGTTGAGGATGGACAGGAAGGCCGACCGGCGGTTTACAAGGCAGCAGCAACGTTGCCACCCCTTCCCAAGTCTTTACTTGACCGACCGGACTTAGCCGCTAGCTACTTACCCGCCGAGCGGAACAATGAGCTGCACCCAGAAGGAGGCCAGCAGAGTGCCCCCGTGGCTCCTGTCCTCCGGGTGATTCCTCATCGAAATGACCCGGACGGAAATTCAGACCAGTCTTCTGAAGACGAGGGAAGAGGCCGCTGCAGGAAGGGCGGTAGGGCTGATGATTCCTCCGGTTCGGATCTCCCCCGTGCTCGGAAGAACCGACGTCGTCGTAGACAGAAACGACGCTCTTCTGGTTCATATACTGATTCTGACCGCTCGGATAGTTCTGATGCCGTTTCTAGAACCTACAGTGACGAGGACTCAGACCACTCTGATCGCAAACGCCGCATCGTTTCCGTTCGAAGAAGGCAGCGCCCAGGCGCATCAGAGCACTGAACGAATTGTTCACCAAGGTGGTGGACTACCGTACGTATCGGTTAGACAACCGCAGTCACGGGTATAAAGAAAGAGTAGCGCGCAAGATTGGGCGCTACCAGAAGAAGTTGAATGTCCAGATGAAGAGGCATTCCTTCTCCGGGGCGGATTATATATCAGTCTTGAACTTTCTGCAACGGTTCAAGACCGCTTGCAATCACAACGGACTGTCCGAGGGAGCAGCACTTTGATGCTTCCAGTTCTATCTGACCGGACCTGCTCATGCTTTGATCCGTCCCGGCTCCTGGAAGAAACGGGCGCCATTGATGTACGTCGGGGTGAGATGCTCTGTACGTACTCGGAGGTTGTCAATTTTCTGTTGACTACGTACGCTACGGATGAAGTCACTGCTAACGCCTATGCGGATATCACTCTCTACCGCCAGTCTACTGGGATGTCAGAGACGGAATACTCTCAGAAACTGTGGACGAAGGCCCTTCGTTGCGGCAATGTCTTCTCTGATCGGAGATTGGAAGTCCCTCTTTGTGGAGGGTTTACTGCCTTCCATACGGGCGAAGGTCCGTAACCACCTCACGACGCATCCATCTATCGGCTACGATGCGCTCGCGAGGTACGCCGAGTCATATGGCGACACGCACCGTTCGGCGAAACGTCAATCCGTTAGTGTTGACACTCCAAAGCTGCGTCCGTCTGGAACTAAGTCAGCAACAAACCGCTCCATGGGAAGGAAGATCTTGAGCTTGCACAGCTCCGAAACGGAATATTTCGCCACTGAATCGGACGATGGCGAAGCAGTACTGGCGTTCGGGCAACGTAGCTCCACTCCGTCGATGCCGCCGACGCCGTCGTCACCTTCGAACTATTCTCGGTCGGACTCTTACCGCACGGCGACTGCCATGACGCTTCAAACGGCTGCGCAGCCAGCGCAATATCAAGGACGGCTGATGGATCGCCCGTGTCGGATCTGACTTTCCAGGGAACCGGATCATTGCAAGATGATCACGCCCGGTGTTCGAGAAGCTCTTTTTGCCGCACGGGAGAAGAACTACCATCTCCGTCGAGAGGAGGGGTACTACAACCGTGGCGGCTCCGCTCGGATTTCCAGTGGTGTACGTTCGGCCACGCCTGTCCCTGCTGTTCCTGTAGGACGCTCTGTTGCTCCCCAACCGGCCACGTTTGTCGAGGAAAACGCAGCAGTGGAGCAGGAAAACGGAACGGAGGACGCGTATATGCGCACCGTCCTTCAGGGCCGAAGCGCCTCACCAAAGTGGACTGTACGGATCCTGCCTCCGATGCAGACGAACAGTCGCTTTTACACGCTTTGGATGAATGCGAGTCGGCCACGCCAGTTATGTTGATGAGCAGCGTCCATTCTAAACTGAATTTCTCCGTCGGCTTTTCCCGATCGGTAATGTATCCACTTACGGGCGTTCTCGACACTGGCGCCGGCCCAAATCTCATCCATGAGCAGCACCTCCCACCGCACTGGAAGACGCATCTACAACCACGAAAGGTCAAGAACATTACGGATGCTTCCCGTAATCGGATGGACATTCTCGGTGTTGTACCTCTTCTGGTACGAATTGTAGCTCTGCACGTACGGGTACCGTTCTTTGTAGCCAGCAAACTTGCGGTCAGCTGCCTTCTCGGTACCTCGTTTATCGACAGATATGTTTTGGCGATTCTATCTCCGAAACGGACTGTAATGCTACGGCACTCACACCCCGTGGCTATTCAATCCGCATCTGGGCGAAGTACAACTCCGCCTGGATACCCTCAAAACCCTTCTTCTACAACGGACCGCACGAAGCCGTCAAATAAGATTCGCGTTGCCCGCCCGGTTACGATACCTCCGATGTCGGAATCTCACGTTTTGGTAACCACCAAGGCCGCTGGTCTGATATTTATTCAAGGACACCACCGTACGGCTCATAGAAAAGAGCTCACTCTTCTTGCTAACGGTGTAATGGAACTCTGACCGGATATCCCTTCCTTTGTTCAGGTGTCTAACTTTTCCGACCGTCCGGTACGCCTTCACAAAGGCATAGTCGTTGGTCTAGCCCTACCATCTCCTATCGCTCTGATAACTCTGCAACTTTCGTCTCGGAGCGACGAAACTAAGGAGGGGAACCCCAACTCTGAGTCTCTTTCCGATACACAGACGGATAAACCAAACGGACAAGAGCCACCGTCGGACCCAGAAGATGACTGGATCTCTAAGGTACAGTTGTCGTCTGAGTTTGCCTCCGAGCGGGAAAATGTTATCGAGCTGCTCAGACCTTTTCGGAACATGTGGGACTGCCATCTAGGGCGTATCGCTGCCGCGAAGCACCGGATCCAATTGGAACCTGGTACGAAACCTATCTACCAGATGCCATACCGAGCGGGTCCTGCGCGTCGCGAACTCGAACGGATGAAGGTCACGAGGCAGCTGGAGATGGGTGTAATTGAGCCTTCTTCGGCCGAGTGGGCGAGCCCGGTCGTGTTCGCTAAGAAGAAGGACGGCAATCTGCGCTTTTGTGTAGACTACCGCCTTCTTAACGCAGTTACCGTTCGGGACACGTTCCCATTACCGAGAATGCACGAGTGTATCGATTCACTCGCGGAGGCGAAGATATTCTCCACCCTGGACGCCAACAGTGGATATTGGCAGACCGAAGTGGATGAAGCCGACCGGGATAAGACCACGTTTGCTTCCCACATGGGACTGTATCGGTATATTCGAATTCCATTCGGATTGAAGAAAGCACCAGTGACCTTCTAGAGAGCGGTGGATATCATACTGTCTCGTGTGAAATGGCAGTACGCGTTAGTCTATCTTGATGACCTAATCATCTACTCCCGCACGGTTCCTGAACATTACGATCATGTTCGGAATATCATATCGCTCCTTCGATCTGCTGGAATAACTCTACGTCGGGATAAGTGCTACTTCTTTAGTGGTACTGTGGATTACGTGGCCCACGTCATACGCCCGGGAAAGCTTCAGGTTTCTACGAAGACTCAAGATGCTATCCGAGCGGCTAAACCACCCACCAACCTAACGGAGTTTTGGTCGTTCTTGGGACTCTGCAACGTCTTCCGACGTTTCATGCAGAACTTTGCCCGAATTGCGGCTCCTCTGAAACGCAAACTCGAGAAAGGCCAACCGGTCGACTTCGAGACACTCAACGATACGGAATATGAAGCATTTGACGAGCTCCGTCAACGGTTAATACGGCCTCCTATCCTAGCCGTTCCACGTCAGGATATGCCGTACGTTCTGGACACTGACGCCTGTGACAAACAAGTCGGGTGCGTCTTGTTACACAAGCAACCGGCCGGTGATATTCTCCCTATCGGATACAGGAGTCGTTCTTTGACGAAAGCCGGACGGACTTACTCCACAACCGAACTGGAATGCCTCGAGTTAGTATGGGCAATATTGCACCTCCGCCTGTATCTAGAGATGGGAAGGTTTACGCTCCGAACGGATCACCACGCGCTGAAGTGGATACTCAATCTGGCGGATGCCTCCAGACGGCTCGCTCGACGGTGACTTCGTCTCATGGAGTACGAATTTGATGTCGTACACCGACCGGGAATGAAACACCGGGCTCCTGATGCGCTCTCACGAATCCAAACGGGCGGTGAAGACGAGACTTCTCTTGACAAGGAGATTACTTGTCTCTTGTTCACAGACCAAACGGAATATGATGGAGACCTCATAGCGGATGTCATTGTCGACTGCGAAGTCATTAAGGATGTCGCAGTTGACTGGTGCGACGAGAATGCACCGATCGGATGCCCTGAAGTTATGGCCATAGTGGAGGAGGAAACGGAAGTCCAACCGGTCATTGTGGAAGAGATAATTCGAGCTTAGGATGAGGATGAGTACTGCAAGTCCGTACGGAGGACGTGGGAAACGGTATTACCCTCTTTGACTTCAACCGACACGGAGTGCTCATCCGCCGCTCGCCGCTTGACGGAGCACTGCAGAAGGTGGTGCCCCGCGCACTTTTTCCGCGCGTGCTCTCTCTATCGCACTATTTGCGCTTGGAAGGACACCCGGGCGGAACTCGTATGTTCAACACTCTCCGCAGGGACGTTTACTGGCCACAGATGGCCAACGATGTATATCAAACCTTTCGGGATTGCCGTTCGTGTTCCGCTGTCCGCGGTACACGACATCGCCATCAGAAGCGATTGAAGCTATTCCCCGCATCGGGCCCACTCGAATTCGTGGCCATGGACATTGTCGGTCCGTTCCCGAAGTCCGTGAACGGCGCTGAATACATCTTGGTGATCACCGACCGGTTCACAAAGCTCTGCAGAGCTATCCCGCTACGGTCTACCACTGCTTCAGTTGTGGCCAAAATTTCTGGAGAACTGGGTCTATACGTATGGGATCCCTACCTACTTACTCACCGATAACGGGCCTCAATTCGTCGCGATGTTCTTCGAGGAAGTGTGTCGTTCGCTGGGTACGAAACACGTTACCACCACGGCATACCATCCTCAGACGAATGGCCAGGCCGAACGGTTCAATCGTACGCTGGTGCAGCGCTGTCGACATTACGTTGCGGATCACCAGTGGAACTGGCACGCATACGTACAGCCACTTACGTACGGATACAATCTACAAGCTCACCGAAGCACGGGCACCACAGCATTCGACTTGGCGCTAGCTCGTGTACCACCGAACGTTGTGCTTGACGAGCCCAGCTCCGCTACGGATCCTGCTACGCCGACGCAACCTACGCCGGAGCAGATGAAGCGTTACACTCTACGCCTCCTAAAGGCTACGATATAATCCGCGAGGAACCGTCTCACTAACGCACAAAGCCGGTACAAGGAGGACTTTCACAGAGCCGTACGAGTGACGCCACAGTTCTGGGCCGGAGAGGAACTTTTTCTCGACCGCCCGAAGACTACTCCGACGGGTTGAGTTCTTGAAGAACACGAACGTACGTCACGGAAGCTGTAGCCAAAGACAAAAAGACCCTGCAAGGTCGTTTCCGCTTCAGACACAACTGTCACAATCGATTTTGACGGTATACACGACACCCTCAGCCTCGACCGCGTCACTCTCGCTCCCACTCGAATATCGTCACAACCAGTGACTACCGAACGGCAGCGTACAAGCCGACCCGGATGGCCCACTTGTCGATGAACCCGTTTCGGAATCAACTAACACCCCAACTGAACCATTTGCATCCGCAGAACACCGTTCGGATACCACCGGAGTCGTGTAAAAGATCATGGCTCACGAAGTCTTTGATGGCCCTCCGCACGGAATGGTTTACCGTGTACGGTGGTACGGATATGGTGCTGCGGGTGACTCCTGGGAACTCCCGGAAAACATCCCGCAGCACTTTCTCGCGCGCTACTGGAAACGCGTTAGCCGAACGGAGTCGTCTTAATCTAAAAGGGGGGGATCACTCCCCAAATTCCTTGACTTCCGAACGGTTCTCTGCAGTATGACGGTCCCTGGATCCCTGAACAGAACTGATCTGCTAACTATTGTAACTTGGAGCTATTCGGTCCCGCACTTTGCTTGGGCAATTACTCCGACCGCCGTGGAAGGACGAGATATGGAGTCACTGCGCGAGTTCACTACGTAGCGAGTTCTCCGCACGGAAGACTGACATAGTCTCCCCCCGCCCTCGAGGGGCTTCGTACTCCAGTCGGCCTCTGCTGCCCCCCTCGAAGGCCTGCGGCCTTGTACCCGTCGCCTCAGCAACTCCGAACGGCCCCTAGGTCCCCCAGCGTGGTTTGGAAGACGTTTAACGAACGGAAATTGGGCATGGCTCCGCCCCGCCCTTTCTGGGCTTTGTACTCTGAGCGGCCTTGGATGCGCTCTGCGACGGCGCCTTGGTGTCTGAAACATCGCTACAGCGACACCGAACGGCCTAGCGTACCTCTATCGTACGTCACATGTACGCGTGGTCAACTCTATCGACACCGCGCCCACGCCGACTGAGACGGATCAGCGGTGCAAGAGGTGACCCCCCGCTGAGTTCCAGTACCGAGCAGAGCAACGCGTGCGACGCAGACGCAAGCGCCAGAATGGAAACTAAGTACAGCGCCACGCAAAGGGCATGCCCTCATCAAGCGTATGCCGCGCATGCGCGCCGCCGCACCGCACGGTTACTTGCAAGGCGAATAAAAAAATCCGTCGCGGAAATTGCTTGCCCGTACGGGGTCAAAAACGCTGATTCAGTATTGGGCTGGTATCTCCGGAACGTTGGCGTTTTAGGCTTTGAAAATGCCCGATTTTGACTCCCCGCACCGTCAAATACTTGGTAATTTTTTGATTTGCACGTGGGCGCCGCTACGTGCATTACTGTATACCGAATCCGTTACTCGCTGGGGCGCGGCGCGCATGCACTCCGGCCCGGATTGATTCGTAATTTTTTGAGCGCCACCGCCGCCGCCCGGCACTCGGGCAAAGCGCAATGTGCGCGCGCGCAGCACGCGTGCACGGCGCATAGTCCGCACGGGTGCTCGGGCTCTCTACGGTATCATCGGCGACGCTCTCGCAGTGCCGCGCGATGAACAATTCCGATCGGATTGGAATCACCATGGCGGTGAAGAAGAACGCTCGTCAGGCAGCGGATCTCCTGCTGTATGAACGAAAGGGAGCTGGAATGGAGGCAGAGTTTCCCGAACGGTTATGGTGGTCTTCTTCTGGGGACACTCTTCGAGCTCCGAATGGTTCATATTTCTCGCTAATGCGAATGGTACTCTTCGCATAGATCCGAACGGAACGCTGTGAGCTTCGAGTCCTGTGGCGCATCTTCCGAACGGTATTGTCGCTCAGTGAAAGCGGTGAAACTCTCATATTAACACCTGATAGGAACCGACATAGGCCTTGTTCCGGAGTGGATATAACCCATATCCGAATCGGAACCTTCTCTCCGCGGATGTTTCGGACGGTGCAAAAGAAGTTGCCATGGCCTAACGGTTACGTCATTGCGCTTGTCGCTCCAGAGCGCTATCAAGACCTGATCAGCACCACTCGGAGAGATCAAAGCCTGACAGGAATGCAAATGACTCCATTCGCATTGGAGTGTCTTGAGTGGTTTCGTTGACAACTTTGGAGCACCGTTCGGATATCTATTATCACCAGAATTGGTCGCTAGCACGCATGCACGTAACCGAAACGAGAATCGGGAATGACACCAATTGGGAACTCGATATGGTATATGAAGGGGACCGGTTTCACTTTGTGACTCTTTTAATTCAATCGAGCTTTGGTTATTGCGCACTTACTAATTACTTAAGCTCCGCTCGGTTTCGTTTGGATGCTCTCTCTAAGAATCATCTCGTGCGGGCCTTGTAGGAATCCGACCGGACTCCGCCTCTTCAGTACATCCTCTCGAACGGTTCAGACGTCAGTGGCGCATCGTGTTTGCGCCAACAAACGAGTCTTTTCCAACATTCCAAAACCAGTGAGTCGCGCTTCGCTTCATGCGCCTGAATACCGTTCGGACAGCATTGAAATTACGCATTCACATGTCTTAAGGGAGTTATCAGTGACGACCGCATCTGTAAACCGCTAACTTCGAGTGAGCAACGCATCGCCGCTCTCGTTGAAAGACGCTATACGAATGGATCTCCTTGCGAGGACGCGGACGTCACGGACTCTACGAGGTGGTCTGTAGTATTGTAGATCCGATCGGAGTAGCAGGTATGAAGGGTTGGTATCATAGACTGGCAGGGAGCGCGAGGTGTTTCACGTGTGCAGAGATGGCGCACCGTGCAGACTGTGCGATAGATTCTAATACGTAGCATAGTTATAGAAAGACGACAATCCTTCCAGCTCCATATACTTTTGCCCCGTGGAAACGATGCCGATTTGGACTGTACGCAGTGAGACGTAGCTTCGAAGCGCTACTTATGTACATCAGCTCTTCCCATACACCAAAATAGTAAAAAGGAAGCGTCACCGTCCCAAACTACTACTGCGCTCAAGCAGACTTGCGATGCTATACCGTGCGCGACAAGTACTAAAATTACAAGCCGTTCGGACTCAATGTGCGTATCCCAACCGCATTTGAAGCTCTACACTGCCCAGTAGGTGTAGGACCACCCAGTGCTGGGGTTCGCTTCTACACGATAAACGTATGCCCGAATGGATCGCGGGACTACACGGTTCGCTCACGAACTTACTCGGATCGCGCCTCTAGGACGTTTTTGCTTGACGGCGCAAAAAAGAATCTCATCAAAGTAAAACAGAAGTACAACAGACAAAAACTGTCTTTGTCTGTTTTGTGAAAACTCATGAAACCATTCTCTTGACGTTCTTTTCCTTTTTTCGAAGAGGATTCAACACAAAAGTTGAAGGTTTTAATGGTCATAAACGTCGGTAGACTGCAACGTGCGTCTCGAATTTAAAACAGCTCAATCATTAGGTGATTTCGCGAGCGGGATGGAAGCAGCACCTCTTTTATCGAGGAGTATTGTGTGTGCTGATGTACGGTCTCCATCAGCAAGACGAGATCTATGTCCGGATCTCGTCGCCTCTATCTACGGACACAAAAAGATCTTGAGCGAGTGATCGACAAATATCGAATTATAATAGGATTTTGGGGGAACCAAGAAGTGGATGTTTGTAAGCAAATGACACGCGGTAGCTAATGATGATCTGTACCGCAATCTCTGGCGGATGTTCCTCTGCATCGTTGCCGCTTGCTTATTCACCTTTTTGCTCCTTCGGACACCATTATTGTTGCGGTCACCAACAACCTCGGGAGCTAGCATTCTGTTACGCTGTGTTGGTTTTCTTTTATTAACCCTCCCTGCCTTTGGGAGCAGCACCCCTCTGTCGACGAGTGTTATGTGTGCTAATGGACGGTTTCCATCAGCACGACGAGATCCATGTCCAGATCTCGTCGCCCCTACCTACCGACACATAAAAATCTTGACCGAGAGCTCTTTAACTAGCGAACTATAAAAGTCCCTTTCCAGTGACATCACGAGAGTACTGTCCTACCATCGTCAAATGGTCCAGGCAGGCCTTTTGGACGATTTTTGTTGTGGCCTAAAATCAAATCATTTTGTACATGTCACCAGTTGAGGTTTAGCTTCGGCGCTGCCAGTTGCACTTTTAGTCATGTGCATGCCGCCTATTTATATTACCATTCTTTGGTTAAACGAAGATCTCGTGCCCTGAGCTCCGTAAAGAATGCACTTTGCTCCAGATTAAAGAAGCTCACGTGATCAACCGAAACTTGCGTCCTACGGGGGGATGCGGGCAGTGACCATGTCACTAAGAGCGCCTTGCATGAGAGAAGGAGGCCTAAGAAACTCTCTGCTTGTCACCCGATGCTTTCTTGTATTGTCAACCATGCTTGCTCTTGCATTATGAATTTTTCTACAAGTCCTGTCACGCGAACTGCAAATATGGCACAGTTTCAGCCGGGTATATGCTCAACTTCTTCCAAACGGTATCTTTTCTTTCCAAAAGATAACGCGGTATGTACGCCGCATCCACTATTTTGAAGTTCCAATATCTTTTTTCTCTCAGAAAGTTATTCTTCGAGAAGCTTACACAGTGTAGTGAAGTACAAGATCGTAACATGTACGTAGAGAAATCATGAAAAAGTGCGAGAGGTTCTTTAGTTTATTAGCTTGAACAGGCGGAGTATCACGTTTTTAAGCGTATATACCGCTTGTAACACTCCCTAATATAAAGAACCGTAAAGAGTATTAGTGAATTTTAGTTTTGAGTTCAAGAGAGATTGTAGTTCTCTTCTGAGCCTTGCCAAAATTGAAGCTCTGTTTGCTCTAATCACGGAGATAAACGTCTTTTGATTCTATTGAAATGAGAAAGTTCGCGACCTTTATCTCCAGTTGCAAGAAATATCGGATATTGTCAATGATGTTGGAGATTACGTGACAAGAAGAAGATTTAATTAAGGCCAACGTGAACTGTCACTTTGTTTTCTGCGTTCTGCAAATATTTAATATATGAATTTACAGTAAGCGCTACTCCTAGGCACACATGTGTAGTCTTCCATTTTAAATACTCGTTATGGTACTTTTGGAGTACCAAAAGATATGCATATCACTCGAAAGCACTGCTCAAGGGCTTTCTCATGATGCAGTCTGTTTCTAACATAGATTCTACAATTCGTAGAAAATTTAAACTATATTTCATGCGATACATGAGGTTCCAAAAATAACTCCGAGCGATGACGGAGATATAGCGTAAATGATTTGGCGAGCAGAGTTGGTGGTTCACATTCCAACCAGCGCGAACCCCAACTTTCTGCGTCATGGACAGCACCCACTTCTTGTGCGATGTTGAATCCATTCAAGAGCGCGACTTACAAGATTGTGGTACACCACCACCTCTCGCTACAGACAGCAGCAACGACGAGCATAGCGATGAGGAAGAGCGTGAGATTGAAACGCAAGCGACTAAGCAGGCGCAATCGGACAGCGATTCTCCAAAAGTTGATCAGCGAACTGAATACTACGCCCTCCATCACCACGCAAAGTATATTTCGAAGTGTAACTGAGACCCACAGTGTGGCTTTCAAGGAAGCATTCAGCTGGCCATAAGCTTTGCGTCCAGGACAGAAGCTCAACGAACCACTACAGTGAAATGCATTTTGTTGGCATTGGCAGCACCACCGGGATCTGCAAATGAGCTCATGGGAGGCCATGCTCACCGGGCGCATCAACGCAAAAGGCAGCGAATGGCTGAGAAGCTAAGGGTTACTACAAAGTACGCGTTAAGGGGAATTGGTTTGTGCCTCAACGCTTTCTCCGCGATTACACAGCTCCATCCGCGCACAGTAACATCATTTGCAACAGAAGTTGTTTCAAAGGAATCATTCACGTTGCCTTCTGCAAAAGAAAGCAGCAGAAGAAAGGGTTTCTTGTCTCCCCAATCCATCATAGCGTTGTCCTTTCTACGCAGATAGGCTGAGCTCCATGCAATGGCATGTCCGACAGGGCGAGGGTGGTCCGAAAAGCGACCAGTTTTGTTCTTGCCGAGTGCTACCACAACAGCCTCTGTGTTTGACAAATATACCTTCGAATGGGGAGCAATCATGGATGCGTACTTCGACGAAAAACCAGTGACGATGAAACGGCCAGACATGCCATTAGTTAAGAATTCGTTTTGCAAGGTTTGGAAACTGAACTATCCTACACTTCGGATCATGAAGAAGGGTAGCGATTTTTGTGACACTTGCACGAAACTTCGTAACACTCTACAGAATACCGCGGACGCAACGACTCAAGAAGCACTTCGTAAAGCCCTCGGAAAGCACCGTAGAGAGGCTGTAGTCGAATTTAAGTACTACAAGGAAGTTCACGGGCGAGCAAGAACTATGCGAACATCACTGCATTTGGTGTTTGATTATGCGGAAAAAGTCTTACTGCCGCATCTCTTGCGGCAGCCAGGGCAGTTACATTTCGTTACCGCTCTAAAGTTTGATTTCTTCGGTGTACATATTAGTAATGTGGGACATACAAACGTGTATGGGCTTCCTGAGGGCCACTGGCCGGGCAACAAGACAACAAATGAGGTGGGATCGATGCTACATCACACAATTGAAAGCTTTAAACAGGATCGTACAAATGTCAAAGAGCTCTCTCTTCACGCTGATAATTGTTCGGCACAGAACAAAAACAAATACATGCTTTTCTACCTGGCTTGGAGGGTGATATCTGGAAAAGAATCTCGAGTAACGCTTCATTTCTTGGTGGCGGGACATACGAAGAACGTCTGTGATGGCGCATTTGGTCTTGTAAAGAGAAAATTGAAGGAGAGAGATGTTAAAACTCCTGCGGAAATGATGACTGTCATACATGATAGTTCGAACAGTAACAATGTGATACCGTCTTCTCGAGTAATGTGGGCAGAGTGGAAGAAGGTTTTAACTGCATTTGTCTCGGTACCGAGCTCGTTTCGTATAACTAAGTATCATGTGTTTCATTTGACGCGTCACACTCGGGTATCATGAAGACAAAAGCGTTTTCGTCCGACACAGAGCACGAGTCGTTCACTTTATTAAAGAAAAACGTAACCATTGCTACACTGCTGACCGCGACTTTTGACGCCAATTTGCATCAGTCAACAGCAGTTTGGAAAGAATTGGGACTGGTTCCCTCTGCGCAAGAAGGAAACAGGAAGAACTATCTCGTTATAAACGTGCTGCAGCGTTACTACTCAAACGATACTGAACTTGCGCAGGCTTACTTCGACTGCGGCAGTAATTGGGTCCGGAGAGATTGATAGTGTTCGGTTCATATCTTGAAACCTGGAGCTCCGTTTCTGACACCGTAAAGTGCCGACGAAAGCGTTTTCAGAGCTCTGTAACTTTGGTCGTGAGGCCCAAATTGGCCAGAAACAAAGTTTCATGCGTTTTCTTCGTTTCAGTCATTGTACCATAGCGAGTAATTAAAGTGGATGTCCACACACATACGCTATTTTTTTTTACGTCACGCATGGCGTGTGTGAAATAAAGTCAACACCCGCATCTCCCGGTCAAAGATGGTGCTTACACCCGTCAATTTAGGGCCTGCGAGCTCCGAGCACATCTTTTGATCTCTACTGCTTATCTGTAACACTCGGCTGGAGCGGCGATTGGCTGCTCCGCTTACTATCCTTTGTCCGGAGCTCTTCATGACTGTACAGGACTGACAGTATTAATAAAACCTTTTGAAACCCTCTTCTCATCAAATTGAGATCTAGTTGTTTTCTCGTCGACAGTTGTTGACGTGATTGACGTAATGAGACAAAGGAACCGTTGTCCGGCACGACGGACAGACACCCCTCCGTCGATGACCGGCACGATGCGTCCTGAAATCGTCCGCGTTAGCAGCTCTGAAGGTACATTCAAAGCAATGGCGACCGCCATCCTCTCTATCGTGAACATGCCTCACGTGATGTGCAAGACTATCAAAACTTGAATAGTCATTATAACAGTGCGGACATGAAGGGGCGGAAGCACCTGCATCGCCTCCGGCTGGAGACGCACTTCCCGCCATACCGCCTTGCGCTAGCGCATGTCTGTGACGATGATAGACGCGTACATGAACCGCGAATATTTGCGCATTGTGAGATGAAAAGTTGCAGTATGGGCAGTGGCGGTGAAATCCTTCGTCATGAACTATGCGCACATGTCGTTCAAGAGTTTGGAGCCTGTGAAACACTCTACTGCAATGTCGACAAGGATATGAAAGGGAAGATGGCCCAGGACCCCCACTCCTCCCAATCGGGAGGAGTGGGGGGGTTGGATGTAACGCCAGAGAGCGACCACCTGCAGGAGGAGGTATCGCCGGGGAGCTCGCACTTGCAGTTGGTGTGGGAGGAGGTAACGATGGGGTGACTACGTTCAAATGTGTGCTTTCACGCAGCGGGTCAAGAATTGGTGGAGGCGCCGGCGGCGTCTCCGCACCAACAGGCAAAGTCCCCATTGCTTCCTGATAGATTGCTTGAATCCACAATAGATCAGCAGGGGTCGATGATTGATCCTGAGTCGTAATAC
Source organism: Gracilaria domingensis (assembly GCA_022539475.1). Classification (NCBI taxonomy): domain Eukaryota; phylum Rhodophyta; class Florideophyceae; order Gracilariales; family Gracilariaceae; genus Gracilaria; species Gracilaria domingensis. The sequence goes on along the minus strand of VCMS01000265.1, from coordinate 30,803 downwards.
TTCGGTACGCTCGTTCCACTCTTTCGGAGCGCTGCTTCTCCCTGCGCTTATTTGATTTTTTCTCCGCCCCTCCTTTACTCAAGCCGAGACCCCGCTGGTCCGATGGCGGCCTTCTGCCATCGTCTCCAGAAGCACCGTGATTTTTAGGGCTCATCTTTTGGTTGCTAAGAGCTTGGCTTTGTGTTTGTTTTGACAGAAATGGTAAACTGCTTTCACTGGATAAAACAAATTTTCGGTGTAGCAAAGACAAGGTCATGTTTAAATATGATCATCTTCTGCTGGGGTTTGAGTGCTTGGGAAACAATGTTAGCGAAACATTCATCGCCAATAAAATTAGCAAGCTGCTAATAAAATAGTTTTAACGTTATTCATATATTGCGGTAACTCGGTCGTATTTGGAATGGCAGTGTATGATTTCCGAACTAACAAAAATTTTAAACTCACAGCAACACAAACATGACAACATTTGAAAGACTTTCAATTTTACAGACATGAACAAAGGCAACCCCCATTCATTGTCACTGCACCTGTACATTTTAAGGGACATAGACAGTTATCGCACAGAACATTTTTGTTGCAAACCAATGACAAAAGAACTTTATCACAATATGAGGGACTTTACTGACGCTCAGACAGGTACAATATCGTTCTTCCGAGCATACTTGTAATCCAGACATGTACGTCTTTTCAGAAAAATCAATAAAAGTTTGACTAAAAATATTCGTTTCTACATAAAATAGAAGTTGGATGCGACTATATGAGGTCAAAATGTCTTCTATTGCTTCCTTAAAGTTTTCAGAATTCTTCTTAACCCAAGTCCCAAACAAACCATATTTGTAATATTTAATTTAGGAGACAGTCGCCACCTCTGTCAGTGCCAAAAAGTCCTACATGTGTCTGCAGAAAACGTGCATATACTGAGGTCATGCAAATGGCACTGCTTCTTTTTGAGTTCTGTGCTCGATCCTGATCCAAAAGACCGACAGCCTCTCAAATGAGGACCTGTAACAATCAGTATAGATCTTTTTTGAATTTACGGGCTTGTTCTAAATATCTGTGATCAGAGAAGCAAGCTTCTCTAAGAGACGGTTGCAAAGCTCCTTTGAAAGAAAAACTTTATGACAAAAATTAACAAGAATAATATATAATGATAGAGCGTACCATCTAACTTTCTTTACAGGCTTAATGCTTCAAAGTCTATTATTGATCACTCCCGTTTCGCTCTCTTGTAGATCTTAATGTTTGGGTAGTTCGGAGACACAGAACAGGCACTCGCCCATATAGTTCTGCTACACCGTCCGGCACAACCGGACGCGTTCAGTGAGTCCCATGGGGACGACACTGCTCCACGGGTGGGAGGGAAGGGAAAACTAAATCCATAAAGAACGCCGCAGAAACCCGCATCGCGAGAGGCGAACGACGCGGGTTCTGCGGCGTAGGGACGGCGATGGCGATCGCCGGACATGACGATCGCCAAAAACGCTGCTTGTATACCACGAGCGCTGCCGGCGCTCTTTAGATCTCCAATCCACTCACTCCCGTTCAAAATAAATCATCTTCTTCGTTCCTCGAAATCTTACAAATTCGTGCAGTGAAGAAGATAAAATTTGAACCTTGCGAATACTTTCCATCACGACCTTAGTCTGCCTTGAAAACGTTTTTAATTTTCGAGTTCTCAGGCGAAAGAAGAGCAATTCTTTTCAGTTAAGGAGCCCTTGAGAACGCTACATAAAGGTCTTCCATACAAAACGCTTCTCGAGGACCAATAATGACGCGGGGTACAGTAAGCGATTGAGATTTTAAACGAAACAGTTTCTTGTGAATGCCGTGTTTTAAATCGCAAATGTTTTGAGTGTTTTTCACTAGTTAACTTCTCTTTTAAATACGGAAAGGTACTTTATTTCTGCAAAGTACAAAAAAATGCGATGTAAAAGTCTTTAGACTTGGAGAAGTCTAAGCAGCTCTGCCAAACATCTGTTGACTAGTAGAACAAAATACAAAACATTTTGGAATATTATTCGAGTATATATCCAAAACTTCTGCCTACAAAGATTTCTGCTTGGGCAGAATTTAATTCTTTGGCATGTCACCGATCTAAAGTAGATTGAAGCTCCAAAAAGAAGCCAAAATGCGCCGTGTTGCACGGCGCATTTTTGTAAAATATTTTTCTTGTGTTTTATACTGTCTTTGAAAGAAAACATGTCCTTCTATATATAAGCGGTAAGATTTGACCGTGTACCAACTAGTCACCTACTAATGCGAAAACAAAGCTTTCTTGGCTCAAAAAATAAGAATATTCTTTAGAATAGATCTACATTTGATCTGTAAAGCGGGCGCCCAAGGCGCTAAGAGCTTTGCTATGAGCGCGCAGTTTTTGTCTGTACACCAACGAGGTAAGCGGCTTCCAAAGTTTCCCATCCGTGCTACACGTAGTATTGCGCTATTTTAACTAAAAGTGGCTTCAAACCCAGGCCCGTATTTGTGACTGACTGACTTGATAAAAATATAAGTGACTAGTGACTGACTGACTAGCAAATGCAATAAAATTCTAGTCAGATTTAATCATTTACAGTACACGTGGCCACTAAAATACGTGTCACATTGATAACCACTAATTGTTTTACACGTGTCTAATATAATAGCCTAAATGGTTTCCAAATTAAGTCTTAAGTTTATTTTTGACTATAAATAATAAACATAGTTATCAATTTGTTAAGATATCCCTTTGTTTGATTGATTTTGCTGTTTTTTCAATGTTTTGCTCGTTTTTAAAAACTTTTCTAAAACTTGAAGTTTGATAATAACATTCTTTAGAACTAATATACCTTAATAGAGCCTAAGCAAATTGACATATATACTTATATATCTCCGACCAAGAGCAGCGCAATTTAATTTCTAAGCAAACGAGCTTAGAGAAAGAACCAAGGAAAATGTGACTAAATGTGACTGACTACGAATTTTTTTGAGTGACTTTGGCTTTTGGACTTGCTCGAAAATCTAGTCACAAATACGGGCCTGTTCAAACCTCAAATTTTGATCCGATAGCAAATTTACATTGTAGGATATTTGCACAATAAAAAGCATTTGGGGAGACTTTATCGTCAGGTTGTTCCTACTGAGAAAATCCGAACGAATACAGTCTATATTTAACAAAGGCAGAGGTTCTGTTTCATTCCTTTCTCGACAAATGGATATCAGAGAAGTGAAACGCATCTACTCATGACAGGAATGATCCACGCAGCGAAGGCCACTCCTACAAACCCAGTACGGATAATCACAAATTCCACCAACGCTTTCCAACCAAGTACATCTTCTAGAACCTTGGTGATTAAAACATTGCGATCCTGCTGGACACCTTCTAAACGAACCCCCACATTCTGCTCCTATTTCAAGCATGGCGACATAACATCTTCCGTATCTACATGAACCCCTACAAATTTTGTTTTCATTGCAAGTATCCCCAATGTTTGCGTATGTTACGCACCTACCACGGTGGCTGTCTTCGAAGTGGCATTGTAGATGTCTTTCGCAGACAGAAAAATATGAAGCTCCACATACTCCTCCCAAAGAAGAAGGAACCGTGCACAGTTTCAATGCAGGTCGCTCATGGGGAGCTCGAAAGTTGTGACAGATTTCTTCTGGAAGCGTACAGTCGCTGTTTCTATCACAGTTGCCCACATTAGCCGGGTCCCAAGGAGGAAAGTATGCAACGGCAAAAGGAGCAAAGCACATCCATATCGCGATGAACTTTGTTGAGAGATGCATTGGTTCTGTATGATTTGGTTTGGTGTTCCTGAGATGATAATAGAACTGACCTTTGCGATAGTTTTAGAGTTTTGCCCTGGTGCACACTTGCATAGCAAGACGTCGAGCAGACGTTTTATGTTCAGCACAGATCAGAAGAGGGTATCAATCATGGGAACTGTGTTGCTGATCATTACATCACGCTGGCATATCACGAGTGTATTTTGTGATGTGGCATCATAAGCAGTCACAACGTGGACTCTTTCTTCCCACAAGAAGTTTTTGGATGCTTCATGGATACAGCTCCACTTATCGAGTACAAATGAAAAGAGAACAGCAAAGATGCTTCCGATGTTTAGCTTTTCAACAAGACCTTTTTATGCTCCATGAATGAACCAACATGCGACTTTACTTGGGCGTCCAACAGCACGGATTTTGTAAACAAAGCAGTGGGGCTTCGCTTTATGGTGGCTTCGATGACCAAACTGAGGTCTTGCACTCAATGTGGTTCTTCCTTTCATACTCGTGCAACTGAGATCATCGAGTTGTATTCCCGACAGAGTAACGTTGGTACGCACAATGGTTGCGCATTCCGACTTCATCAACATGCCAACGAGGCCACAAATTCATTTTGTCCAAATACGATTTCCAAATGTTTCTGCTTTGCAGTAATTAGAACTGGATGCCTTACAGTGCCACAAGAAATATGTCACACGTGGAACTGGTGGAACTGGTGCTTTGTATGAGCCGCTGCGAACAACGAATGGGCAGCTGCTCATCCGAGGCGCCACGTACACGGTGCCGTTCTGGAAGGCCAACGAAGGATAGTCATGAGAAGTTCTAGCTAGCGGCGAGTGCATTCTGGTTCCTTGGGAAAAGGTATGGGGTGCGTTGCTGCATGAACAGTACCCTTGGTAGTGATAGTGATTATGTTGAGCAACAAAGTACAAAGCTGTTTATTCAAGCCATTTGTTTTTAGAAATTTTGAGATACTCGCCCACACACAATACAAGTCCTTCAGTTTCATCCTTTTCCCAGTGAATTGATTACAAGTGAACTGCTTTTACACACGGCAGTGATGGTCCAAACAGCGGAGGCCACCTTTACAAACCCAGAATGGATAGTCACAGATTCCACCAACATCCCCAGGTGCTACACACCTTTTCGTACCTTGATGCCTAACGCATTGTAAACCTTCTCGACACCTTATGGAAGAAAGGGTACAGTGTCCTCCTGGTCCGACCTCCGAAACAGAACCGACGCACGTGCCGTACATGGAGCCCGTGTTGAAGCAGAGAAGGTTTCTCTCGCATATCTTGAAATGTATCTCGCCACATTCTCCTCCAATTGGGGAAGGCACTGTGCAAAGATTTAGTGGACGTGATGCGGTGCTCGACGAAAAAGTATGACAGATTGACCCATGCAACCAGTTGCAGTCATTGTCCCTCTCACAGTTTCCATCATAAGAAGGGGTCGGCTGAGGTGGAAAGTAAGCAACAGCAACTGAAGCAAGACTTATCCACAATGCGATAAAGATCGTCATAAGATTCATTGGATTGGTTTGTTTTCCTATCCCGAGCTGACTAACGTTAGCCTGTGAGCCTGAGTTGTATAAGTATATTTGTAAGAAGATAACGAAGAGGGCATCGTTCAAAACGGCTGTGGCCAATTTTCACTGTCGCATATGAGTTGTGGATGCTTACGACGAGGAATTGCATACATAACAGCAAAGTGAATCTGCAAATTCATGCTTCGCAATCCCTCGATGTTCATCAAAATATTGCCAAGCGTGGTGAGACGCAGAAATTCACGTAACAATACAACGAGGTTTCATAAGATACCGAAGGTAGTTTGCACGGCCAACAGTTGCACTCTGTTTGCTCCTACATCTCAGAGTAACTGTTATTAAACAAAAAAAAACGTTGCAAGAGAAATTTTCATATGACCAATCTATAGGTCTAGTTCAGATCAAATGTTGACCCATTCAGCTGATTCATACGAACCAAACTAGTAAGAAAGTCTTCTTCAGCATGATAACACAGCCGGATCTAGAATGCTGATAAAGGTTCCACTCTTTCGGGTACAACGCGATGAAGAGGGGAACCGTGTGACAACAACTGAGCTATTGAATCATTTCGTAGATCTTGTGCAAAATAGTGAAGCGATATTGGAAATAAGTCCAAAACCTATTTTTGAGAGAGTCATCATCGGGCAGCCCTCTCATTGGGCAGGCTTCGCACGACGGTTTCTTGACAGACGTCCACGCTGCATGCGTGGCAAAAGTTGCGGTACCCCAGTGACTGAATATCAAGACCAAAATTCCAAAAGAATTCTGTTTTTCTCAAAAGTAGTTCCGGAGTAGATCAGATCTAGAACGCGGTGCGGCTCATGCGCTTGGAGCTTTTCTAATTCGCACCGTAGCCATTTTACCGACTACGTGTAGTCGGTGATCAATTGCAGCTCTCCATGAAAGGTCAATGGGATTCTGCAAAAATGACATTAAAATTAGAGCCGGCTGTATCTGGATCTCCAATCCCCCTAACGCGCAAAATAGATCCTCTTCTTCCCTGAGCCTTTCTGGAGGTATTGCCCAAACTTTCTAAAATTTCAAACTTGAATTTTTGAAGAAATGTCCACGCGAGCGCAAGTGGTCGCGACCGTTCTTGCCCTCCAGGACGCCGCTTCAAATCTGTCCATTAACTCCGTGGAAGACAAGCAATACATGCGAAGGGTGCTGTAGAGTCTATGTTTAAAATGGTCAAAAGTTTTGTCAATATGAACATGTCGACGAGAGTTTGTCCCCGACTCTTTGAATCTAGACTTAAACTCTCAACCGCTGCTAAAATGGTTATCAGAAGGCATATACGCAAGGATCACCTATGTGCTTTGTCGCATAGTAGTGGGCTTTACCAACGTGGTACTGGTATTGACGTCTTCAATCAGGTTGAAGACTTGTTCTCCCAAACTCTTTCTGGGGAGATAACAGAAAAATAAAAGTCCTCGATGGAATCTTGGCACAAGAGCGTAGTTGATGGTTACGCTAGGGACTGGAATCTCGTTGAAGATGCACAGCATGGTTGTCGTCGATGGTGGGACGTTCCTTTACAAGACGCTTATTTCAGACACAACCTTGTGAATCATCTTGGAGGCGCAGGCCTTTTAGATGAAATGGCCACTCTTGTTACACGACCTTTCTGGATTACCGAACGAATTAAGAAGGACAGCTTCTTCTTCTTTGCCAAAGATATAACTTTCGCAATCGCTGAATTCAAGAAGTCCAAAAATGCAGCAACAAGAGAAGGCATCAAAGCCGAAGAACTCACCATTATCAAGAATGCTTTGTGTCTATCGCACAGCTTCATCGTTGAGGACGATGCTGAGATTTGGTTTCAGCTTTGCTCGAGATTGAGAGAGGCAACAAAGCGATACAAGAGCATTGAGTCTTACGTCAAATATCTTGTTCAAAACTCCCCCCAGCCTGTTTTGTCCATGGAAGATTCCGGAATGTTGCAGGCAGGGACAAGTATTGACATGCTTTCCATTTACGATTCTACTGTTTTGTGCATCTCCCTTTCAAATGACGGAAAGAGCATGCTTTCTGGGTGTGAGAACGGGTTACTATCGCGAGGCTCTGTTCAGGAGGTGTTCGACACGAGTACACAGTGGACCGCCCATCAGTCGTGTGTGACCTGTGTTGCTCTAAGTGAGGATGCCAAATTTGGAGCTTCTGGAGCAGGAGATGGATCTCTGTTGGTGATTGAAACAAAGAAAAACAACCATATCATGGAGATCGAAAATGCTCATTCTTCAACAGTGAACGCCATTGCATTTTGTAAGTCTAATTCGAACTTGGTTTTCTCTTGTGGGAAAGATGGGAGCATTTGTTGTTGGGACGTTAAACGCGGTGAGAATGTTATGAAAGCCAGGGACGCTCATCATGGAAAGAATATTACTGCGATACGTGAAACGGCTGACGGGCTTTTGGTCTCTGGTGGAGAAGATGGCAAGATAAGGTTCTGGGATTCGAAAAATATTTCCGAGAAGAATGAAGCCCGAATCGATTGTGAAAGTGCCGTTGTGAAGCTGGTTACGAGCTTGAATGGTCAGGTTTTGGCTGCTGGGTTCGAGAATGGTACGGTCAAAGCCTGGAGAATTAACAAAGGCACGTTAGGATCAGCTTGCTTCGATCTGCATGATACTTTCGTCTCAGCCTTGTTTCTAAGCTCGGATGGAGAGCTCTTAAGCGTTGGAACCAAGTCCGGCTGTTGGTCTTGTTACAATGTTAGGACGAAGGAATGTATTGGAAGAGTACGCAGAAATCATGGCTCCGTCACATCTATCAGTTTGATCTGTGTTGGAAATGATACAATGTGTGTTTGGGCAACAGAAAAAGGAGGAATTCGAGTCTGCGAGATTACGAGACAAGAACGTGAGACACACAATGGCAAAGCCAAAGCTCTATGCCTTTCCTTCGACGGAAACGAACTAGCTGTGGCACACGAAGATGGAGTGATTGCATTCATTGATCTCCGGACAAGAGAAGTACGAAAGTCTGTATCTACTCAGCGCCGTTTGAATGTTGTGAAGACCATCGAGGGCGGAAACAGGGTTGCTTACGGATGTGAACACGGAGTTGTCGGAGTATGGGATGTTTTGAATGACAAACTAATTCGAGAATGGAAAGTACACGAAGGTGTCGTGCTGAGCATTGCGTTGAGTGAAGATGGAACCCACATAGGTTCGTCTGGAAAAGATGGAATGGTACGAGTGTGGCGCCTAGCTTATCCAGACTGTTGTCCGCTTCTCATAGCAACTTCGCAATTAAATCCGTTGCACGGCCTTTACTTCGGAGAGGAATCCACCTCTGATATGGTGACCGTCAGCAATCGAGAAGCAACTCTATGGAAGAACTATCAAGTGGTGAAAACAATGAAGCTGGACGAATTGATGCATTGCGCGGGCAGACTCGAATCTTTCCAAGAACTGGGAAGAGAGCTTTTCATCCGCGAGAAGACCTTGGCTACATTTAGAAACCGCCTGTATGTGCTGGACATCGAAGGGAATATGTCAAGAGTGGGCTCTTTTGAAACAGATATTTCGTCAAGTTGTTGGGCGTTTTCGACGCCAAGAAACACGTTGTGCTTCGTTGGTCATGATGGTGTTGTTCGGTTTGCAACGCTTTTAGAAGGAAAGCAGCAAAAAGATTGACTTTTCTAGACATTTCTGCTTATTATCTTATCAGCGGATTCCTGTTGGTTCCGTTTTCCAAAATGATCGGAATGGCCATGTGGCGACCTTGTCTCAAGTACACGAAGAGTTGGAGCGCTCTTTTCAAGTTCCTGCAATATCTCAAACACAGTTTCGAATCCCCCTTCAGCTTGTCCGTCATAACCAAGCTCATCGGCGACGACGAATTTGACGTAGCTTCAAATACTGATTACTTTAGTCTGCTTCTGTGTCCCAGAGCACCAAACCACGCATGAACCCAACATGTGTTCTAATCCATCGGTTTCCTGTTAGATCCCTGTAGTAAAATTGGAGGGGATAACCGCGCTACGACTCGAACATGAGTCACGAACTTTGTGCAAAACTAATTATGGTGCTTCCCAACTGAGCTATGGCCGCTCATGTGCTTGTCCACGGCACATGGCTGGAGGTGTACGTCTCCCTGATAGTTTCTCCGACCCTGCTCCTCGCTGACCCTACAATCACCTGCAAAATTCATTAGATTTTCGAGGCCCGAAGAAGTGGTTTTATTGCAGCCAAGAGCAACTGCGCCGGTGTGCAAGATGCTCTTCACGCCGGCGGCAGACATAAATCAACTTGGTGTCCATGTCCGGACATCTCCGTTGTCATGCACCATCTGCAGCCCGGTCACATCTTGCATCACGACCGTGCTTTTGGAATCCCCACCGCACCCAACCCGGGAACAGTACCACTCTGGTCGAGTGTACTGCGTGCGTAAGTTGTACTTACTTCCATGAGGTGTTAGGCATGGCCATCACCATCCCAACCCAAAACACTAAAGACCTTCCGCCACAGAACTCTTGTTTTGGCGAGCAATAATGCTATTTCACACGCTAAACTAAATCCATAAAGAACGCCGCAGAAACCCGCATCGCGAGAGGAGAACTACGCGGGTTCTGCGGCGCAGCGACGGCGATTATGAAATATTATTATGACTATGAGAGGAATGCATCTCACGATATATATTGTATTATTATGACTAGATATTACATGGCCTATTACGTGGCTACCAAATTATTATGCGGTCCTCTCCGCTCTATTTATTAGTAGTATAAAAGGGATAGAACTGGCTCTGGGTCCACCAACCAAGTCAATCCAAGCCCAATTACAACCACCATCTGTATAGTTATGAGCCCTCATCGCAAGATTCGCTGCCCCTCTATTCGATCTTGCCGCTACCACTAAGGTCGTTTATGTCAGTATTCTATTTAAGTTTTCTATTTTATTCGAATTTTGCCGCCGCCCCAACGTTCTAAATACAGCTGGGATATCAAATCTCCACCGCGGACAGATGGAATTGGCGACCAACGGCTATATTATGAATCCGTTATTCTATGGAAAGAATTTCATGATGCATTGGATACATCAAACAACAACAAAATTCCAGCAAAATTGCAAGGCATTGTTTTATTATCTCAACTAGAAGATCGTGCCCGAGACTTGGCATCGCAATTAGAAGTGGAAAAACTCAAGACTGAAAATGGTGCAGTTATTTTGGCTAAATGCATTTATAAGCAAGATTCTCTCTCACGCATTACGGACACCTATGAACGATTTCGAAAATTATTACGAACCCGAAGAGAACATCGAGAGACATGTCATATTTTTGAGCAACGTTTTCAGGCAGCTGTTTGTCGATTTCATGACGCATGTGGTGCTTTTCGCCTCCCAGACGAGCTTTTGGCATTTATTTTACTGGAAAATTCTGATATATCTGCTACGCATCGACTGTCTATTTTGGCTTCCGTCGCACCTAAAGGAAATAATGAACCTGATATTAAGAAGGATGATGACTCTAAGAAGGATATTATGAGTTTAATTAATTATGATGACATTGCATCTCTCATTCGCAGTTCGGATAAAATGATGGAACACGAATCCAGGCACATTTCAAGTTATAATGCAAATATTCGCGGACGTCTACCGAAAGATGAATTTGAAAAATTGAAGAAGACCACGAAGTGTCATCGATGCCATGAAACTGGACATTAGGCTTATGAAGCATCGAAATGCCTATACCACCCTCTGAATCCGAAATTCGATCGCAATGCACCCCCCCCCGAAAGCTCCCGAACCGTCTGACAATAATTGTATCACTTTTGATTAAGGTATTTTGCTTTGGATTTTATATTTGCTTTATTACGATATTTATATTAGAATTGATTTTATGATGGAATTTATAGAAGAGAAATGTGGGAAATACTTTGGTTTCACCGAAAAGGAATGAGTATGAAATATTATTATGACTATGAGAGGAATGCATCTCACGATATATATTGTATTATTATGACTAGATATTACATGGCCTATTACGTGGCTACCAAATTATTATGCGGTCCTCTCCGCTCTATTTATTAGTAGTATAAAAGGGATAGAACTGGCTCTGGGTCCACCAACCAAGTCAATCCAAGCCCAATTACAACCACCATCTGTATAGTTATGAGCCCTCATCGCAAGATTCGCTGCCCCTCTATTCGATCTTGCCGCTACCACTAAGGTCGTTTATGTCAGTATTCTATTTAAGTTTTCTATTTTATTCGAATTTTGCCGCCGCCCCAACGTTCTAAATACAGCTGGGATATCAAATCTCCACCGCGGACAGATGGAATTGGCGACCAACGGCTATATTATGAATCCGTTATTCTATGGAAAGAATTTCATGATGCATTGGATACATCAAACAACAACAAAATTCCAGCAAAATTGCAAGGCATTGTTTTATTATCTCAACTAGAAGATCGTGCCCGAGACTTGGCATCGCAATTAGAAGTGGAAAAACTCAAGACTGAAAATGGTGCAGTTATTTTGGCTAAATGCATTTATAAGCAAGATTCTCTCTCACGCATTACGGACACCTATGAACGATTTCGAAAATTATTACGAACCCGAAGAGAACATCGAGAGACATGTCATATTTTTGAGCAACGTTTTCAGGCAGCTGTTTGTCGATTTCATGACGCATGTGGTGCTTTTCGCCTCCCAGACGAGCTTTTGGCATTTATTTTACTGGAAAATTCTGATATATCTGCTACGCATCGACTGTCTATTTTGGCTTCCGTCGCACCTAAAGGAAATAATGAACCTGATATTAAGAAGGATGATGACTCTAAGAAGGATATTATGAGTTTAATTAATTATGATGACATTGCATCTCTCATTCGCAGTTCGGATAAAATGATGGAACACGAATCCAGGCACATTTCAAGTTATAATGCAAATATTCGCGGACGTCTACCGAAAGATGAATTTGAAAAATTGAAGAAGACCACGAAGTGTCATCGATGCCATGAAACTGGACATTAGGCTTATGAAGCATCGAAATGCCTATACCACCCTCTGAATCCGAAATTCGATCGCAATGCACCCCCCCCCGAAAGCTCCCGAACCGTCTGACAATAATTGTATCACTTTTGATTAAGGTATTTTGCTTTGGATTTTATATTTGCTTTATTACGATATTTATATTAGAATTGATTTTATGATGGAATTTATAGAAGAGAAATGTGGGAAATACTTTGGTTTCACCGAAAAGGAATGAGTATGAAATATTATTATGACTATGAGAGGAATGCATCTCACGATATATATTGTATTATTATGACTAGATATTACATGGCCTATTACGTGGCTACCAAAGTATTATGCGGTCTTCTCCGCTCTATTTATTAGTAGTATAAAAGGGATAGAACTGGCTCTGGGTCCACCAACCAAGTCAATCCAAGCCCAATTACAACCACCATCTGTATAGCGATGGCGATCGCCGGCCATGACGATCGCCAAAAACGCTGGTTGTATACTACGAGCGCCGCCGGCGCTTTTTAGATCTCCAATCCACTCACTCCCGTTCAAAATAAATCATCTTCTTCGTGCCTCGAAATCCTATTCTTTTGATCGGATTGATCTTTTTTGTACAAAAGTGAGAGTTGTACCGGAAAATGAGGACCCTTGAGTGTCATAAGAACTCCATTTCTGCGGAAAGGACCCGTCAAGTGGATTGAACTACAAATGTTCCGTCAGTCCTCAATTTGTGTACAGAGGCTCTCCACCTCGTAAATGAACGAACGTACTCATTTAGATATGTTTCCCAGGATGTCTGATATCACAGACATCGGAAGTCGTTGACGGTCTGAAACAGTCCCAATCTCTTGGGGGATCTGTGAGTTTCAAAAAAAAAAATTGGTTTGGAAAGTCAGAAAATTCATAACTTGGGACGAAAATACTTCGAGAAAGCTTTTTTAAACTTGGAAAACTGGTTCATAAGTTGCGAATTATCCAAAATTCGAATTTGAAAATAGTGGTCGAAGAATCCTCGGGCTGTCTCTTGTCCACCCCCGTCTGATGGAGGTGGGCAACAGCATTATGGTTGAAACTGCTACGATGGAAGATTGACACAACAGCATGGCTCCGTCTTTGGAGGAACAGTAGAAACGGTGGAATGCAATGGCGTTTGCGTAGACCGACAGTCTCAATGTAGGGTGCCACACTCTCAACGATCGATTATCTGACAAGACTTCTTCGTGGAATAAATGGCTATACGTGGCTACAGTCCACATCCGAGCTCCGGTTTAGCTCAGTCGCTTTACGCCCACCTACCATACTCTTATCCTCAAAAGCAGACATGCACCGTACGTGAATTCAAGTACTGTTCATTGAATTGATGTCCCGAAAACGCGTCAAACAGCTTACCGAGTCAGGATTATCACGCATGAGGCGGGGAGAGAGCCAAGTGTAAGCCGTGTTCTAGAAAGTGGCATGTGAATCTGCTTGCTGTGGTGCAAACCTTCACGGTCGTATTGAGAATGAGACCATTCTTTCCCAGTCTGGCTCGCCAATGGCAAACGATGAAGTAAATCAAAAGAAGCTGTGCACGCACGACGCCTACAACTTTCAGATTCTAAGATGATTGCAATGCAAACTATCACTTCATCGATGATTTTAAGATACAGCGTTTGCTATTTCGGAACTTCTACAACGCGCACAATCACTACGGTCTCGAATGATTCTCCTTCGACTTCTAGATTCGTCGATTCGATAATTATCAAAGCCGACCCAGTACGATACGGACGCAGCATAATGGACAGTCCACCATCATCAATACTCACATCTTCGTCTCGCAGTATCGCCCCTTGTACCCGGTTGAACCAAACATGCGCCATAGGATTGAACACCACGGTACTCGGAAAGTTCGCGACGTACTTGACACGAACCGGATCGTCCCCCAACGCGGAAGGGGGCAAGGTCAAACCGTAGCCAAAATCTCCGGAGATAAGCGCCATCGTGCCGTGGCTATCGTCATAGAACGCTATGCCGTATACGGAATGATTTCGGTCCAAAGCGTACGTGTTTCGGCTGCCGCTCAATGACTCAGTGCTTGCTGCAATTGTGTAGACTGCCTCACCAGGAAGGGATTCGAAAAAGAGAGTGGCGGAAAGGTTGAACAGAGTGTCCGAGATAGGTTCGGCATGGATGATATAAGACGTGATAATGGAGCTGTTCGATGTTTCCAAAGAGGTGTTCACGAGGTGCTCATTGTCATCCAGCTGGAGGAGGAAGAATTGTGACGATTCAGCTGAACCATACTGAAGAAGAGTCTCCGAAGATCCATCGGTATGAGTGAGACTGCATTCAACGACGCCCAGCAATAACAGAGTGATGAAGGCGAGCATCAGGACGGGAAGGCTAGAAGCACAACAGCTGGCACGTTGAGAAGCAGAAGGCGCGCGCATCCTTTGCTCGACGGCGAGAAGATGGTGGTGACAAAATCAAACGGCTTCGTTGTGATCCACGCGTGCGACGGATTGCTTCCGGCCATGTCTCATTTGGGGAACACAGACTGGTGGGTGAGCTTTTCTGGTCATTCGCGACGCTGATTCTCCGGCTACGACGGGCATTCGTTTGTAGTCTGTAAGTGCGTTTGTCGGCTTCGGAACATGAGAGAGATGGGAGAGACGTGGGAAGCGTTCTTCGATGGCCACATTGGGCTCTTGCGTGCGTTTGGCGGCTCAATCAGTGCGGCTACGTTTTGTTTAGATTGGCGCAAGATGAATTGTGCTCTTGGGGGCTGTTCCGCGTCGCTGTAAACGCGCAATGTGCGGGAAGAATTACGTTCGAGAGGCACGTGGCGCATCCGCAGCGGAGCGGATTCACGATTGCTGTAAACATTGCAGTTTTTTTTGGAGATTTACAGAGCTATTCTCGTTTGCCTATGCAACAAGCGTGGCAAGCTTCACAAAACTTTAGCTTCTTTTCACACGTTCAATTCAGCACGAAGCAAGCTGAAACAATCCTTCACGAAAACGTTTTGCAAGGATAGGTCCCCCCCTTACCGTTGGTAAGAGGTCAAGCTAAACCTAACTTAGTAGTTAGTAGCTCTCATGCGGGTTTGCGTGGAAACAGAGGCACAAAGAACCCATAACTTCATGTCACAGATTGATATATGATTCCGCATGATTCCAATACACAGATGAGTCTATAGCTTCCAAGCGTCTTCAGGGTAAGAGAACCTGTTCGCTGACCGTCTGACAGAATCTATTAGATCGACTGGGAGTGCGGAGTAACGCCAACAGTTCTGGAACGGTTTGAAAGCACTAAATTCATATCCCAGTGCGCAGATGAGCATGGATGTCTTGAGACAATCGGTACTTGTAGAACCAAAGCATGTGCCTTACACACAATGGATCGTTCCACAAAGGCATAAATTCTTTTCACCCAAGCACTTCCAGCACTTTAGGGGACGCCCGAAGCATCTGTGTCAGTGTTGCAAACATTGTGGGGAACAAACCTGGATCTTTTCTGGATGACGATGACTGCTCTTGGTGGGGCCCTGGCCGCGGAGAAATTTTCAGAGACCCGCATGATATTAGGTCCTACTAGTCACTCACAATAACTCTTGAAGCTAGCCCTTGTTCTGCCCCGAATCCATTCCCGCGCAAACTTTGCAGACAGCTGCGAAGAGCAATGTATCATAGTCACCGTTGAGATGTTAGTGAGATAGAAGTCTTCCACTTGATATTTTCCTTTTTGCATTTCATAAGCTTGGACTGATCCCAAATTTCCCCAATGCACGAAGGAGAATTCTTCGTCTTGCGGGCATCATGGGATTTAAAACTTGATTAAATAATCAATTATTGATTTCTTCACTGCTTGCCGTCTGACTGATTGTACCAAGGGTATAAGGATACCTCGGTACCAGCTTGCCCAGAACGACTGCTTTTTTGAGTGTTGAAGCGGTTCGAAGCCACAGCTATTGCTTGGATTTAACTTCTCACTTCTGCATACAGCCCTACCGTTTCTTCTCAAAGAAGGGATCTGTTGTACAGTCAATTCATCTTGAACACGTACAGAGGACCAACGTTTTACCTTCGACGAAGGGTATAAGGATAATAAGAAGGCTACGCAGGTTGCAGTTTTTGAAAGCAGTTTAGACATGAGATATGACACGTTGCGAGTGGCTCCTAGCATCCGCCACGCATTACACTAATGGCTTGGGGCTTTTCTGTAATGAAACACAACTGTTGTTCTCCGTGTTCCACGCGAACACAACGTCCATGTTGCCACATGTTCATATACAACACCTTCGCAATAACGTCGACACGTACTCTACCTGTACTACACGTACTCTACCTGTACTACACGTACTCTACCTGTACTTGCTTGCACGCCCTGTCAGCATATGTGTCTGCTGACAATATCGCGACAGGCATGAGACTTCTTGAGCCGTTTGCGTGCGGTCCACTTAAGGGCCGTTCTATGACTTTGTTACCAAGACATGGTGAAGGAGGCAGTCGTTTCTGGTAAACGTCGTCAATCTTGCGCCGAATCGCCTGCCTCCGCGAGCAGTTGATCAGATTCCCCTTTCGCTTGCCGTATTACTAGAATCCTCTATTTTTCGATTACTTCAATGTAGCAGCACAGCCTCACCATCATCATGATGCGTTGAATTCAAACGCGAGCGCATCAAATGGTTTGCTTCCCACCGTTGAGAAAAGAATCATCTCTTCAACATGAGGTGATTCTGAGTTTAAACTCGAAGATGTGAATCTTCTTCTAGGATAGGAACCTTATTGGTCGTAGTTTTGTTCCCTTTCAATCCTCTGTTCGGGATTCCGAAACATCCTCAACCACTATGCTCATGGCTTCAACCTGAGCGGTTTAGAGGTATTTTAGTCTCAGCTTGAAGTGCTTCCTACACCTGTCTTTGTGTGTTATCGCAAAAATGCACCTGACTTTGAATTGTGTGCACACAATCTCCTGATAGCATCCATCTAATGATTGATTTCACTGAGTCCCAAGATATGCCACGCGAAAGCATCCATAAAGTGCCATATCAGCAGCATCTCCCACTTCGTCCAAGTCCTCATCAATCTTAGAAACTCAGTTCCTTGAGTTCACTTGTATGGAGCAATATGGGCTGAAATGTTCTTGAGGTTGTCAGTCTAATTCATTCCCTTCCTACCCTAATTATAACTTCCCCCCTCCCGCAACCATTCTAATGGAAACAGGACACAAACATGTGAAAACATCTGAGAACCTTGCTCCTAATGATTACAATTTCGCGATACATGCTCCAAACCTAACGCATGAAACGGTGGATATTGCCTTATATTTTGAGTTGTGAGACGTATCGTAAACACCAACATACCTGTAAACCATCCGTACGGCAACGCAACCTGCATCTGTTCAATTCAACGATCCCGTGCCTATCCAAAATAGTTCCTCGTAGTTGACTTCTACAATTTACCAGGAGGATAATCTCTACCTCCAAACGATTTAAAAGCTCTTGATGAGATGATGGTGCTATTGATCAAAGACGATCCACGGTCCCAGCCACCTCCCACAACATGGGTCGCTTTTCTGCAACCCAACTATCGCTCCTTCTCCTCTCCCTAACGCTTCTGGCATCATGTGCAAGTTCAACGCCCAACTCTCCCGAAGTCATCCACACGGAACGCACTTTCAGGAAGTCCCGAGGTAGGCGCTCGTTTGGGAAACGCTCATCTTTCGGCAAACGGCGCTCTTCGTTTGGTAGGCGGCAGTCGTCATTCGGCAAACGACGCTCCTCGTTCGGTAAGCGTCGTTCGTCGTTCGGCAAACGACGCTCCTCGTTCGGCAAACGCCGTCGTCCGCGTGTGATCCGCCCACGCCCGAATCGACCACGCCCGATTCGACCACGCCCGATTCGACCGCGCCCGATTCGACCGCGCCCGATTCGACCAGTCCCATTTCCGGTACTATTTCCGCGCCCGCGCCCGCGCCCACGTCCGCTACCTATTCCCATTCCAATCCCGCTTCCGCAACCACCGGCCCCTGAGCCAAACCCGATCCCTGTGCCAATCCCTCTGCCACCGCCTGTTTCGCAGCCTGTTCCTCTCCTCCCAGAATGTTCAGCATGCGGGTCCAGTGAAGAATGCTTCACGAGTCTTTGCGAAGATGGTTTTTGTACCTTCGGCACGGATTCATCGAGAATCAACTGTGGCATTGGCGGTGAATGCGAGGCGTGTACCTCTGGCTCTCAGTGTGCGCAAGGGGTTTGCTTCTCTGGGAGATGCACAGATGGCACTGAGAGCTCCCTTGTTAACTGTGGTCTTCAGCCTGAATGCGGTGCTTGTGGGATAAACGATGATTGCGCCACAAGACTTTGTTCTGAAGGCAAATGCGTCTTCGATACCGATGTATCTCGTCTTCGTTGCTTCCCAAGGAAAGAGGAATGTCAACCATGCACCAGTGGAAACGAATGCAAGCAAGGAATCTGCAAGAGGGGTGTGTGCACTGACGATTCCGTGCCATCATTGACCAGATGTGACTTTCTGCCCGAATGCGCTGCTTGTGCTGATGACGACGAATGCGTTACGAAGAGGTGTACGAACTCCAAGTGCGTTTTCCCCACTGACGCTTCAGCATCAACGTGCTTCCCATCACCTTCTCCTTCCCCTAAGACTCCTGAATGTGGCTCATGTGAAGAGGATGAGGAATGTTTCCAAGGTGCTTGCACGGATCCTTCCCCTAAGAACTCCCTGGAATGTGGCTCATGTGAAGAGGAGGCATGCAGGAATGTTTACCAAAGGTGCTTCCGCGTACGGATAACACCTTTGCTTCTCTTCTGAGATGTGGGTTCGCAGATGAATGTGAGGCTTGTAGTTCAAGCATTGAATGCAGCACACAGCTTTGTACTGACGGTAAGTGTACGTTTAACACGGACGGTTCGAAGAGGAAATGTTTCCCCCCACCACCACCACCAAAGAAACCTGAATGTGCTTCTTGCTCGGCGGCCGCAGAATGCCTGCAGGGTGTGTGTAAGAACGGCAAGTGTACCGATGACAGCTTTGCCTCTCTTCGTCGATGCGGCTTCGGTCGGGAATGCGACAGATGTTCAGACAACGCAGATTGTGCTTCCAAGATTTGCAGAGATCGAAAGTGTGTGTTCGACACAGCTGCGTCGCGAAGAAGGTGCTTCCCTCCCCGTCCAGATCCACCCCGCACCAATCCGCCCCGCACAAATCCGCCTCGCACCGATCCGCCTCGCACCGATCCGCCCCGCACCAATCCGCCTCGTATCGATCCGCCTCTTACCGATCCGCCACGCACCGATCCGCCACGCACCGTCCCCATGAAGAAAGAGGAATGCGACTCCTGCGACGTCGGCACTGAATGCAAGCAAGGAGTTTGCAAAAAGGGGAAATGTACGGATGACAGTTTCACCTCTCTTCGTCGATGCGGATTTGGCATGATGTGCTCTGCATGCTCATCCAGTGAAGATTGCATTTCTAAGCTTTGCGAACGGAACAAATGTGTCTCCAATAATGCCAGTTCGAGAGCAGCATGTTTCGGAGGTCGTGATGCCATGAAGAAGGAGGAATGCGCATCATGCAAGGAGGGAGATGAGTGCGAGACAGGGAAGTGTTGGTATGGCAAGTGCGTGAAGAAGAGCATTCAATCCATTGAGAAGTGTTTTCCGGATAGACGCCGCTAAGTCATTTTCATAGATGTCGTCAATTCAATCAGCTCATCCAACAAAAAGTACTTCAAAGTATTGAATATACCGTTGGCAAGCCATACTATTCTTAAGTAAATCTTTAGTTGTCCTCACATTTTTATAGCTCTGGATTTTCCCTGACATTTTATGGATAAAGCTCGTTGATGCAAGGGAAACCATTTTGTTCACCAATGGGCTCAATGACGGGACATTTACTGCACTTTCAACCTCGTTCAGAGTTCCGAGATCGGCCTATAGCGTTCCAAGTTCTGTCTGTCGATGAACAAAGAGCAGGTGTGATTAAAGGGGCTCCGTCTCTGCCAAACAAATCAGGTCTATGAGGCCTAGACGAGAGCCAGTCTATGGTTTAACTGCCCTTCACTGCAACACTACCCATAGAATTCCTCAGCCTTTTCAATGACGAACAAGATAATCATCCCTAAGTCGTTAGAACGAAAATCCCGAAAGTCAGACACGAAAGGATACGTTTTTTTATTCGTTGCTCACCAAAGCTAGAGCTCTGGCGGAAGGTCTAGCGTATTGGGTTGGGTTGGTGAAGGTGGCCATGCCTAACACCTCGTGCAAACTCACGCACGAGTGTAAGGATAACACTCGACCAGAGTGGTAGCATCTTCACGAAAAATAATTTGAATTTCGCACACCTATATTTCTCAAAAAAAGCCTTCAAAAACTTTTTGATGTAACTCGAGCCTTTCCCACGTATTCCAGTGAACTAACGTGCACAGCAATGGTACCAAAGGTACACTGGTCACTGTAACTAGTGTGGGTGCCAAATTAGTGTGGCCGCATGAAATAGTGTGGGCCACACTAATTGGTTGGCGCCCATACAATCGGCGATCAGATACAGTGTGGGTTTCATGCTCGGGGGAACAAATTGCGCGGGAAATACGAACTGGACAATGCGAGCGACCACTCTTGCACGTGCGATAAACTAATCCGATAACAAAACTATCTTCTCCATTGTGATTTGGTTACTGCTCTTTTCTTTACCTCTCAAGACTGAACGAGATGTCCCTTACAGCCTCACCTATCCTCAACGCATTTGCCGGTCGAGC
Organism: Gracilaria domingensis; assembly: GCA_022539475.1. NCBI lineage: Eukaryota > Rhodophyta > Florideophyceae > Gracilariales > Gracilariaceae > Gracilaria > Gracilaria domingensis. The sequence goes on along the minus strand of VCMS01000265.1, from coordinate 9,764 downwards.
TCCATTGAACACCACTCTGAGTGGCCCAAGCAATCCAGAGACGACTCCACAGCCCAATGAAACAAACCATTCTCCGTCTGATACCACCTCTAATGAATCAGACGACAGTGTCAAACACAATCGAAAGCCACCAATTGTTCTAACAAACACAAGTCGAGCACAAATTGCGCGTTGGATGATTAACACAGCTGACGCCCAAGGCATCAAACTAATCATATTGAAAGCAGTGCAGCAGTTCCCTCAATACTTCCCGGGAAATAAAAAGGCAAACCTACAAAAGGCGAGCAGGTATTGGTAACAACGTCACCAGTTAGTAGTTGCCCACAACAAGAAGTCCAAAACCAACAAGTTCACCTTTGTCAAACCAACCAAGACAAAATTAAAGCGCCACTTCTGCAAAGCCATTTCTGGGAGGGGTCGTCGTATAAAACTATGGGTGCAAGCTCTACAGAGAGATTTACTGGAAGAGTTTAACCGCATGAGAAAAACCGGTGTGAAATTCAATGCTCGTTTGTTGCGTAAGCAGGCGCTGAACCTTATTATGAAGTCCACGCCCGAATTATACAACGAACATACATGCGATCTGGGCAGCAACAACTTGGTAAAAGAACAACTCACAAGCCGATGGGTACAATCCTTCATGCAACAATCACGGATTGTGAGCAGGGCGTAATGCGGCAAGCTTATGGTTTCTCCTTCCAAGTAAGAACAAATCGAGCATGAGGGCGCGTACTACCTCGGACAGCTTGCTTGTGATTTTCGTTACAAAGCACTCCTCGAGGAGGACGTTTGTAATGCAGATGAGACCCATTTCTGCATAAATATGGACAACCACAAGACACTGGCTCTATTTGGAGATACAAATGTGAGGTATGCGGATGTCGTTTCGGGGGACGATGGCATTACGATGATGGTATTAATTGCTGGTAGATCTCAGGCACGCCTCGAAACTCCCATGCTTATCTTCAAGAATGCGGACAAAAACTACCCCATCTGTGGATTGCCAGATGATGTTCCGGTTGTCGTGTATATGACCGGAACGAAAGTTTGGATGGACAAACGCGATTTTCAAGAGTGGGTGAAGGAGAAACGAGTTTTCCAACCGCTGCCGAACGGGCATAAACGCGTTCTTTACATCGACAACGTTAACACGCACGACATACCAGAAGAAGTTAGTGTTGCGTTGGCGCAGAGTAACACCGAGATTCGCTCTTTTCCATGTAACGCAACGCATTTGGTGCAGCCGGCTGATAGTTTTGTCATTCAGAAGTTGAAAACATACTGGCGCAAGGAATGGGACGACTTCAAAATGGATATGTTAGCAAAAGAGATGTAGGTAAATGGAGAAAAGGCGTCCGGTAAACTGACAAATCCAGGAAAACGGCACTTCTTGAAACTTGCTGCGCAGTCCGTGCGAGCTGTTAGCGCTCAGAGAGACGAAGAGGGTGTGACCTATGCCTGCAATGCTATGATACGGTGTGGTATGGCCTTGAACTTGAATGGAGTGTGGGAGGAGCGACAGTTGTTCCCCGAATTGCAGGCGATCATTCGCAAGTATCGCGCAAATTTCGAAGGAGAACCGGTGGGGTCGAGCTCCAACTGAAGCCACACTATTACTGTTACACTGTTTTAGTGTGGCCCACATTAATAGAGCCATAACCTTTCTAGTGTGGGTACTGATATAGTGTGGCCCACACCTTTTACTGTGAAGTGCTCAGAAATCGATGTTTTCCAAATAGTGTGGGCCACACGATCTACAGTGGGTTCATCCGAGAATTAACACTACTCCCACTTTCCCATCAAGTGAACCAACCAGCGGGCGCCACCGTGACCGTAAGTGGGGCGACGTTTGGGAAACTGTTTTGGGTCTGTCGACCCCGAAACAGTTTCCCAGACGTTCTTTTCATGTAAGCAGAAAGAATGTCTACTTTTATCTCGCATACAAATGTGCAAGTGCCGCGACCGTTGTTGCCCTTCGACGCAATACACCTTCTCGCCCCATCACCCCTCATCCATGGAACGCAACGACGACTTTCTTTTTCTTGCGACTGCGTTCGTGGCACAGCTCGTATTCGCTCTAGCCGTCGAGGCTGCAACGAACCCACGAAGCAAAAGGAGGTACACATGTACCAAAAAGTATCGGAGAACGGGCTTGCAACATCCACTGCTTGAACAAACTGCGTGGCAGCATCTTCTCAGATTTGGAACAGAACACGAATTCGTTGTCGCTCTGAGTATTCCAAGATCTCTGTTCTTCAACGAAATGTTGCCGTTGTTTTCCAATCAACGACAACGACTGAAACGACAATCTCCGTTCAAGCGGACAGGTAGCAAAGCAGGACGACGGGCAATAATGTCAACTGTAGACATTCTTGGAATGTGCTTATGGTTCATGCGATCAGGAGACGTCATGTACTCCTTGTGTCCTGTGTTTGGAATGACTCCATCATCAGTGTCAGAGTGGCTCGACTTTGGATTAGAAATACTCGCCAATGTCGTTAGCGACAAATGTAACAAAGTCTTCCGAATTGAGTGGCCAACCGTAGCGGAAATGAAGGCTTCCGCTGACCTTTTGCAGCGGCACAGACCACACGGCCTTGCAATGAGAGGCATTTTTGGAGTCACTGACGGGGCCCGAATGAAAGTTTGCAACTTTGAAGATTATGATATGCAGAACGCATACTATAATGCGTTTACGCAAAGTGTTGAAGTAACCAACCTGTTGGTATGGAACTTTCGTGGTGAGATAATCCATGCTGCGGTTAATTTTCCAGGTAGCTGGCACGATAGTCGCCTTGCGTACATTTCAGGTTTGTACTATCCTTCTTTGCGCAATGACGAAAGCACGCCGCCCGGATATGCGATCTTAGGCGACTGGGGTTTTGTGGGTAATGTAGCAGCAGCGAAGGGAAAGTTGGTGCGAGCGCGCAAGGTGAATGAATTGAATTATGTTCCAAAGTTTACTGGTATGGTGGCTCTCGACTTAGCTCTGCAACGACTTTATCCCAAAGAACGGCAAAGTGCAGAATGGGGCGTGCGTGGTCTTCGCGCTCCTTTCAGACGTCTATCATGTACACTCCCTTCCAACCATGCGAAGCGAGGGAGAATACTGGCAATTGCATGCCACTTGGTAAACTACCGCACTCGTCGCGTTGGATACAGTCAAATCGGTTCTGTATATTCTCATCAGAACACACAAAACGTGTGAGTGCTGAGGAAGATTTTTCCGTTGAACGGATTCTGAAGACGGGATTAGTTCAACCGCTGGTGGTGTTGAGGACATTACAGAATTGATGGAACTACTTGCATGAGCTGGTTCCTTCATCTGACCCCCAACAGTACCTCCTTTCGTGCTAACGAAACTCGGAGGACCAGGGCGTTGAAGCTTGAATATTGAAACGATCTTGATGGCCAGCCGTTGCTGTTAAAAACGTTCAGAACAGACCCACCCATCTTCTCTCGTTGAGGATTGGCCTGGCCTACGTGTCGCTGGATCGGCACACCTGGAGACGAACGCAAAAATTCTTGTAACAAGTTAGCATTAGGCATCACACCCACTCTTTGATCCCGTATGACTCCGTGGAGTATCCGTGTTCGAGGACCTCAACCAGGTCCATTACCTGACCGAGCACGATGAGAAACAGACTGTAGTGTCTTCCTCCGAATCGGAGGCTTGGATACAGCATTAGGCTATAAGCCCGAAATAATGGCGTGCAGCTGATTCGGTGTAACGCTCATTTGCGCAGGTCATTCTGAGTACCGATAGGCTTTTGCATGCTCTGAAAGAAGCTCCAATGTGTTGCAAAATCATTAGGTCGCATCTGCCTTGTCTTCTCCCAGAAGAGGCCACAAGGTATGCAAAGGCCTCTGGAGGCCATCAACTCGTAAGTCCGCCATCTTGGGGTGTTCGTTGTACCACCGTCTGTCTCTTGCAGATGCTAGTTTTTGGCGAGGGTCGTCCAGAAATTGGCAAGGGTCGTCCAGTAAATTTTTTGAAAAAATATCGAGATCAATTATTTCAAAATCTGCAGATAATTGCTTGGGTCGTCCAGAATCGCTGTGCAGTAAATACTGGTGGGTTTTCCACTCGTGCTAGTTCTTTAGTCGAGGGCTACCTGAACTGTATTTCGCAAAGTCTAGGTTCAGTTTCCATTAAGGTGCACATTACACGATATCTTCTGCGGAATGATACCCTGCAACGCATGGAATACTAGTGCTAGTACAGATGATGCCCATTATGAAATCATACCGTTTTATTCGTATCTATTTTTCTATCGACCGCTTTTGCTAACCACTACTTCGCTATATTACATGTACCATTTCCCCATGATGGATCGGATGTAGGCCCAATCTGCGGCAGATGCCGCAGAGGGCACCTGCACCAAATTGCTGGATCGGTAGAACACATACGCACTCCGAGAGGATGAGGCGCGAAGCGCCTCATCCTCTCCGTTCCTCATGTAGGGAACCATGCCCAGATGCATGGTTCCTTACTTGAGGAACCTGCACCTGCAACTAGTCGTACGCATCAAAAGTCAATTACCTGTATACGCAAGCAGAAAGTATCCATAAGTTAGTCAATGATCCGTTAGATACATTTGAAATGCGATGGAACGTACCATTGATAAAACAAAACAGAAACGTTGCGCTAGAAAAGTCGAGGGACCTGGTAACTCGCAAACGGAAGAAGAAGCAGGAAAGGGATCGGTTAGATTACAAGCCCACCATATCATCGTAAACCGCGAAAGGTGTCGAAGCGAGAACTCACAAGCAACGACACCAAGAATACCCATGCAGCAAACATACCGCAAAATGCGATAAACGAGAGAGCAGCCTATGTCGCAACCAAGTACCAGAATCGACTATCCCGCAAGCCAGTCAACCAAGATCGCCAATACAAGAAGATCAACGTAAGGCGCGAGAAGAGAGGCGAGTCTATGAGGCAACCAAGTCAAACCATATCGCCAATGCACCAAAAGTAACGCAAGACGCGATAAGAGAGAGACCATCCTATGGCGCAACCTAGTCAACCAAGATTGCCAATGATGAACCTATCGCCCGAGCCAGTCAACCAATATCAACCAATATCGCCAATACACCAAAAGCAGCGCAAGACGCTAGAAGAGAGAAGAGTCTATGGCGGAACCAAGATCGCCAACAAACCAAAAGTAGCGCAAGATGCGAGAAGCTAGAGACGCCTATGGCGCAACAAAGTGAACCAAGATCGGCAATACCGCGTGATAGGTTACACGAGCAGTCAGAGATCGATCTTGAGAGACGAAATGAAACTGGTTGCGTACTTACAGTCGTTGTGGACGTCGGAAGAAATACAAAGGACGCACGTCAAATAGTGGTTACCTTCAATCACGTCAATGTTAGTAGCAAGACGTAGAACAAGATGGAACATATCGTAAGCAGAACGTAGTTGAACAAATGGAACGAGTTGGAGGCTGAAAACGGGAACCCGGTAACCCAAAGCTTATTTTCTGCCGTTTACATGTCGAATAGTGCGAAAAAACGTGGTGAGGATGGGTTAGTTTAGAGCAAAGATACATAGAAGAATATGGAAGAGAACCTACGAAAAGACTGCACGGAATACATCCGTGAGATACGGATGACTCCGTCCTACTTTTTTCCGCCCTCTACTTTAAGGAACCTCCATAAAGTACAGGGAGGAAAAAAGAAGGACGGAGGGGAGTATAACGCGAGGATGTGGATGGCACGGATCACGACGGTAAGGGAAGGTCGGACGTCGGAGGCGCGGCGGCGGCGGCGGAGGGAAGAGATTTATTTTTCTGTGCGAGATTGGACAGGTGTACAGCGTACAACGTTGCGAAACCACAGGTTTATAACCAGTGGTAGATAATACGAGAAGTACACCCTTGTGTTGAGGTCGACGTGTACCTACGTTCCTTTTTGAACGAAAGCACGTGATTTGAACTCAAAATATATTCTCCGTTCTCAGCATGACGTCGATCTTGACTGTCGCTCGACCTCCTTCTCCCTTCGGACGCCCTTCCCTTGCAGTCTTTGTCGTCGTTTCTCGTTCAGTTCTTCTTCCCATGGTCTACTACTGTACACATAAGAAGCGTGGGTGCCCCTTCGTTACTCGCCGAGGAGTCTTATCCCTTCAACAGCATGTCAACCATTGCCCGTTTCGTCTGAAAGCAGCGCTGGAAGACGACAATAGCCGGCCCATTCGGAGAAGCAAGCGTCTCAAGCTTTCCGTACCCGCGCCCGCATCTTCCGAAACGGTCACTGCCCCTTGTCGCCTTCCCGAGCCTCCAGTGTCCGAGGACATCGTCGACCCCACTCCGTGCGCCCCTCTCATTCCGGACACTTCGCATTGTGTTTCTCCTTCCCCGGCTCCCGCGTCATTAGAGCGAGAACACGGAAGCAGTTCCCGCCCAGTGCCTTCTGAGGAGGCCCTCGGTGATTTGCATATGGATTATCTCACGGTTTGTCTGGCTTCAGTAGCTTCCAACCTTGGTCATCGTGAGGCGGACGAGCTAATTGGGCTACTTCGGGACCCGCGATTCTCGCAAAAGCGATTCAACGAGACCATAACAAGTTCCAAGCGCTGTACAGAACTGAAGAAGGCCATTTTCGAACGATACGCCTCAAAGGACGGTTTCAATCGCAGAACTGTCTCGCCAGAAGGATGTAAGTTCAGCGCCACCCTCTACACGAGAGACCCCGTTCAGACACTTGTGAAACAGCTCCAGTTGGCTAACAACGAAAACACATTCTTCCACCCTATACCTCAGACCCACTCCACGAAAATATCTCACCCCATGTCCGGCTCTCTCGCAAGAGACGCCACCTCAAAACTTAAGGAAATGGTCATGGGCTCTTTGGATAGTAGAATAGTGTGGTACTCCCAAGAAATAAGTTACAGTGAATCTTTCGTAGGTCTTCTGCAGGTATACATCGATAAGTCTTCAACAACTCTAAAGCAAACATCGGTTACCGCCTATCCTCTTCACCTCATATTTCTCAACTTCTCCGACCAGCTTCGCCGTAAGTGTATCCGTGATGACCTCACAGTAGTGGCATACTTCCCTACCACACTGATCGAGGTTTCCGCATCTGAAGCAGACGCAATGCCATTTGTTTCTAGCAAGTCTCTACGCGAGTCCAGGATGCAAATCCTTCAAGAATCTCTTCGTCAAGTCCTGGAGCCCATTCTAAATCTCACGCAGAAAGGTTTTCAGTTCATCGGCGAAGACAAACTAATTCGAGTGTGCCATCCTCTGCTTGCAAGTTATTGTGCGGATATTCCTGAGGCTAAGGACATTCTGTCTATTCTTCATGGCACCAAAACGGAAAGCCCGTGTCATAGATGCAAAGCCCCTCGCTCATCTTTATGCAGTCCTATTCCCACCTCATTCAACGGACGTTCTCAAAAGCACACGAAAAGCATCCGAAAGACATACACAGCTATCTTGCAACATGCACAAAAAGACGAGGCGGAAAGACGTCCACGTCGTGCGAGGGAGAGGAGATCTCAAGCGGATACTCTGATGCGTTCAAATTCCATATCTCTCATTCCTTCGTTCCTCGAAACTTCCGTAAGCCTTGGAATGATCCCGGGATTGTCTCCATACAGTCTGTTCTCATTCGAACCATTACACAACTTGCATCTCGGCATCTCAAAGTTGATAAAAACGGCCACAATCGAGAGACTGCAGTCAGACACCCTGTGCACCACATTAGGAACATCTGCATCGCGTTCATTTCGAACGATACGCACCCAACTCCTCAACCATGCAAACGCAATTCTAGCTGCCATAGAACGCGATTCTCCTGCCAAAGGTTTACATATCGATTTCTCCACGCAGGAGAAAGGCAAATCTTTGAATGGTATCTTCACGAAAGACGGTCTCCGTGGAATGCTGGAGGCCAAAAACTACAAAGCACTTGACATGGTCTTTCCCTTCATAGGAGCATTCTTTGACATATGCTGTGGAGAACAGGACGTTGCCCCAATCACAACCGTTTTCTCTCAGTATTCGGACTTGCTCTCGACCTTATTCAGATACAATCGTGACCCGTATTGGACTGAAAGCTCTCTCCTGTGTCTTAGTTCGGAGATTGAAGCCTTCAAGCGTTCCGCAACAAAGACTCTGGCGGATTTTCATCCCTCCAGACTGGGAACTCTGAAGTTTCATCTTCTCGATCATCTCGTGGACGATATTCGCCGTCTGGGAAGTATCAAGTATTACGACGCAGGCATATACGAACATGCACACCTGCTATTTAAAAGACACTACAAAAAGACGTCCAGAAGAACAGCAACGGCTGTGGAGGAGACTATTCGCTCCATTGAGCACGGACATGTTAGAAAGCAATGGAATGGCAATACTCCTTACCAGCGTAATCCAGGTTTACCAGGAACTTCCACACAGCTTCCTCGGTTTGCAATGAGAGGGCGTTCTTTCACTTTACGAGCTCTTCAACATTGTGTTTCAAGTATGTCCAGTTCAAAAACATGGACTGCTGTTAGAGAAATGTTCTCAAGTACGGACACAAGGTCGATTCTTGATCAAATTGGTCAACAGGCCCTTCCTCCTTTCCTCAGTCTCGTGAAAGAAACACTGGATGAGCACTCTATTACATACTTCCCAGAAAAAACAAGGATAACTCTGGTGAATTCGGCCGTCGTGAAAGGCGGTTTCGTTCTGACTCTTGAACACTTCGATTCGTCTTCTAAGGCACTTAAGCTGGGACGACCCAAATACCCCATCATCCAACGTGTCTTCGCTTCTCCAGCATTTGGTCCCAGTAGAAAGCCAAAGTTTTCCACTGTATTGGTAAGCGGAGAAGATTCAGAGACTTGGGTTGCCCAGGTAGTCGCTCTGATTCGAATATCTCTCCTTGATTCTGCACTTACCGCACCAGAGGTGGCATTCGTCCGGTATTTCGAGGTTTTACCCCCCGCAACAAACATCGACCACATATTGAAATGCATATCTTTACGGTGGGCTACAAACGATGAAAAGAACCACACTCTTCCGTTCCCTCGTCATTCCAAAGCGGAGACTATCGTAGAGTTAACTCCTTGGTACGAGATGGTTCCGGCTTCTGCACTACAGGGAACTGTCCATGTTGTTCGATCAAACTACCCTGCTCCACCTTTTTGTCCTCCACTTCAATGGTTCCAACACCGATTCTACATCAATCGATTCTATCATGATTCAGATGAAGGACCAACTGAGCACGTTGATCTTGTACAGCCTTAAACATTAAGGGCTCCATCTTCTACATGTTCACCTTGTGGTGCCTTTTCTTGTGATCCTGTGTTAATTCCGAAATCGTTCATGTCCATTTCCTTGAACTCCATATCCCCTTCCTCGCATTCACCAACGAAGCAATCGCTAATAGACCCCAATCTTCGGCTCACACTGTCAATAAAAAATTGTTCTTTCACAGTGAGGTAAAGTCTTCCGTTCGACGGCATTCGATATCCAAATGTAGCCTCTCTCATGTCATTACCAAGAACCTTAGTCCAATCTTCCGTTGTCGTTCCAAAATTATGAAACTCGCTGGAATTGGTCCTCAAGACATGTTGCCTAACATCCCCAGAACATTCTTTAAACACAGAGGTAGCAGTTCAGCAAACTTCTTTGTAAACAGTTTCTGTCTCTGGCCACCCCTTGACACATCCGTACTTAGAAGGCTCACAACCGTCAACACCCAAGCGTCCAAACGTGCGAGCAACAGTATTGTGCCATCTAAAAAAAGGTGCACGTAATCCTTGTCTT